>JALIZH010020792.1:0-34643 GCA_030522465.1 Rhipicephalus appendiculatus | reverse complement strand
CAGTAACGACACAGCAGCTTGAAATACATTATGTTTTGGTGGCGTTGAACTCATTATACGCTATGGCAAATTAAGGATAACATTCTCCGACATAAGAAAGAAAGATTCTGTTTTACCAAGAGGACCGGGGTTACAAGGCCAAAACACTTCAAGTACCGAGCGAACTTGTTGGGGCGGAGGGTGTTGGAAATTGTCCACGGCGTGTAGAAGTGAAAGAAAATGAACATTGCCTGATTGGGCTTGGCGAGCTTTGATATTTAAGGTGCGCCATATTTTGATGGCGCTGCCTGAAGCGCCAGTAAGGGCTGTGGAAGGACTCTTGCCACACACGCGCGGGCAAGCTTGGCAGCGTCAACTCTCACCTGCTAAGCTCACATGGTAGGTAGAACAGGCAGCTAAAAACATAAAGAAAAAGACAGACTTGTGCTTCGTAAAGCACGCCAGTGTATTTACAACTTCTGCACAGGTGTAGCTTATTAAGGCGAAAACGTTTAATGTCTCATGCTCACGTCCATCCTTCTGTGCCATGGCGCGGTGCCAGGTTGCCGCCAGGGTGTGCCAACGGACGCTGGTCACGTCGGTCGGGCCTCGCGTCGGACTCTACAGCACTCGCGCTTTGCTTGCGTAGCGTCGCTGGGCCCAGCGTGCCCACTCACGCAAGAAAGAAGAGACGCACGCATCGCGTTTTATTCTCACCGATCCCGTCTCAATTGGCACAGGCGCTCTCGAAACACACTTTGGACTTTACAAAGTGTCCTTCAATTTTTTAGTTTTTTTTCGCTGCTCTCTTTAACAAAACGTAGAAAGTCTGGCCACTGAATTATTGACAGACGTATGGTGCATAAAGTGTCGGTTATAAGAACATTGCTGCTCAATATTACGTTACAATATCGACATTCCTATTGTGCGTCTAAATTTGATGACTGCACTGTTTTTACAGGCACACAAACAAAGAAACGCACCTGGTAATTTAGGCTGGGGATATCGATTTTAGTGGAACCGCATGCGTAGGCCAGTGGTCGATGACGTCTCGTAAAGAAGAAATGAACTTTCTATGGTAATTAAGATGCCTGAAGAGCTTTCTCTCGCGTGCATCCGCGCCTGTGCCTGATTGAATGGTGGTATTTCCAGACACAAGCATACAGACATAGGCTTCGTAGCACGTTCTTTTCAGCCATAGTACGCCCTTTCAGTTGAAAGTGTCGTGACAGTGGAATACAGAAAGCTCAAACAGCTTGAGGTAGAGTTGTTTATTGGGCGAACTTCTGCCCTGCAACAGAAGTGGCCCTCAATATACAGCAGCAGCGCCTACCATAGGCTACGGTGTGCGTTTGTATGATCAGCCGGTGAGTGCGTCGGCACTTATATATGTAGCAGCTTACATTGTAGCCTTACCTCAGAGGCTCGCGCAGTCTCAACAATTAGCTGGTCGCGTGGGGCACACAATGTTGGCAGAACGTTCAGAATGAGTACGAAAAATTATCAAACATTGTGACGTGGCTTGCGCCAAGCCAGAACGCTGAGTGTTAGCAAGTGGCAGACTGCCACAACCAACAGAAAAATTCAAATTATGTGCAGGGCTAAGACAGGAAGACAAGCGAAAACACATAAACGACATAGACCAACGCCAGTCTATGTCGTTTATGTGTGTTCCCTTTGTCTTCGTTTCTCTGCGTTGCACATACTTACTACATATCGAGACACGTAACTAGAGCTGTGCGCCGCTGCGCCGCGCCGCCGCCGCCGCCTGTTTTTTGCTCACGCCGCTCGCGCCGCCGCCGGAGTTCATGGAGTGACCACGCCGCCGCCGCCGCCGAACAAAAATTGCGGCGCGCCGCCGTTAGTCCATTCCGTGGTCCATTCTTTGAACCCTAACGGGGAATCTAGACATAAAATACATCACTTCACCGGTGGAGTTCTTCTCAATATGTCCATGTAAAAAAACTCTCCATTTCAGCCTCCGTTGACAGGAGGGAGCGCGGCCAGCAGCGCGCCCTCTCTTTCGCTTCTTCCTCTTGAACATCATTTTGATCTCACGAAGTTCTCGCTACTCTCGACTCAAATTGAACGAACGGAATGCGCATCAACCACTGAGTGGAAGAAAATAGGAGAGAGCACGCCCAGCATCTGTAAGCGAGCCTCCTCTGAAGTCGCTATGTCCTCGGGCTCGTGTCACAATTCCCACCATGCCTCTTGCTTCTTTCCGTTTTTATGGGTGAGCTCATGAAAAAAAAAAAAACGAAAATTCACGAGCGCGCGCTCCTACCGTCCATAATGGGCTTGACTGGATCGTGGTCCCAGTCAAGCCCGTTAAAGCTTTTGACCGCGGCCCTCAGCATCCCGAATTTTAAAAATAAGTAAAGTTTCAAAGTTTCAACCAACCTCCTCCGACGCTCTCCCCCCTCGTGCTTCATGCTCTGGTCACAGTTCCCAGCATGATTCTGTTCCATTTTTTATGGCTGGGGAGTTATTCTCATTGTGTCCCCCTAGCGGACTGTCCATTTCGGCCGCAGCTAATTGGCCGGAGTTAGGCGACCAGCGCGCCCGCTGTTTCTGGTTCTTCTTCCGCAACATCATTTTGATGTCAAGAAGCTTTCACAACTCTCGACACTAATGCGAGGGAGGGAATGCGCTTCAACGTAACGAACACAGCGCCCAGGCATCCGCTTTTGGGCGTACATCTCTGAAGCCGTGTATAAATTCTGATCACGTAAGCCATCAAATTAGGTTTAATGCGGCCGCCCGTCGAACGCACCAGGGAAGGTCGGTAGGCATTCCCTGCATCGTTTTCAAACATCTGGAACACATTCGTCGGCGTCACGTGGTCGTGACGTCGACGAAGGCAGCAGGCGACGTGTCCAAGATGAAACGGTTTATTAGGCCGAACTTGCGGCCGGTAAACGGAATGAAAGATTACAGCAATACACGCTGGCACTGATAGTGGCGAACAGAGCGTCGGCCGTCGATCAACTGACAAGCGGTGAAGCGCGTCGGAATTTATACGCGTGCCATAGAATATTCCAGTCTTATCACTGGTTGTCGTGCAAGCTCTGGAATAAGCTCGAGTGTTCGCGTCTTGCGAGCAATCTTAACAAAACGATCTAGAGTGATCGCGAAGCTTCTAGAACAATGAGGTGCGGTTTGCGCTGAGCATTGCTGACAGCCTTTGAGGGCGAAAACCAAATAGAGCGAAGTGAAAATAAGAAACGCGCGTGGCAATATGCAAGTTCAGACTTGACAAGTACCTATTTCTGTAAGTTTCGTCCCCTTCTTACGCTGGGAATGTGCTGACGGGTTCGGTGCATCGATGTGGTCAAGAGCAAACATCACGGTTCCCCGCTTTTTTCGACTAAATGAATTCGCTGTGCCGAAATGGACTGTGGACATCTTCTTTGGATGGACTCATCGAGAATAGCTCCCCGGAAGTTGTTGTACCTTTCTCTCCTCCAGCAGTCTCAACAGTATTACCTGACCTCAACGCTGCAGCGTCCTCCAGCCTTAAAGGGCGACGACACATCTCGCTGGATGGCATATTCGTGGAGTCTTGGACCTATACATTGTGCATGGATAAATAAACTAGATCAGTAATATATATTGATGGGTTAATGCACTTTTTTGCTTTCATAATTACTCGAGTCAGTCGATAAATGAATAGAGAAGTAAAGGCAATAAAAACTTAGAAAAACCGATAACTGAGCTAGTTGGTAGGTATTCATGTTAAAACAACCCGACGTGAAAACACAGACACAAGTGTGACGTCAAGAGAGTGACCAGTTATCTCTCACGTTCACCATCACGCGCAACTGACTGATAGGCATCGCCTCTTGCGTGCGAATGCGCAGATAAGTATTTTAAGTGCGGAGCACTTTAGGGACAGGGCTGTCATATACTGTCATTCTATGCTGTCGTACCTTTAGGAAATGCAGGTAAAACCATGTATGGCGTATTGAGCATATTGAGCACGCGCTCGCGCCAAGAAGTGTCCCTCGCGTTCTTCGAGCGTCTTGATGATATTAAGGCGAAAGCCTTTATTGTCTCATGCTCACGTCCGTCCAGCGTCCGTCCGTCCGTCCCTCCGTGTCCATCCGTCCGTCCGTCCCCGTCCCCGTCTGCCCCTGTCATCTCAACGTCTCGCCCGCCATCAGCCGCTCTATCGTCGTCACCAGCAAGCCCACGTCAACTCGACCAGTCAAGCATCCGTGTTTTGGTCAGACTGAACTCGGGTTCTTCTCCTCTCGGCCGCTCAGCCGCGTTAGAGCTAGACTATCTAGTTTAGATCATTGAACTTCCGTTTTGGTTGCAATTAGGAGTGGTTTACCGTGTGCAGTGAACTTCTTACTAAGTGTAATGTTGTGCGCATATATTTTTTCACTTTAATTCTTGATTAGATGTTTCTTGTGTTGGTTCGTTAAACCAACTCCTTTGTCAATAAGACTCCCAGTGGCTCAGCCATAGAGGGCCGTTACGAACTAAAAGAAGAATTTGCATCACAACACCCAAGGAGCACGTCTGCTTCTCCAAGACTTCTCGTAGAAGTTTCGTAGCTTTTAAGGCGAAAACCTTTAATGTCTCATGCTCACGTCCGTCCGGCGTCCGTCCGTCCATCCATCCGTCCGTCCGTCCGCCCGTCCGTCCGTCCGCCCGTCTGTCCGTCCGTCTGTCCGTCCGTCTGTCTGTACGTCTGTCCGTCCGTCTGTCCATCCGTCCGTCCGTCCGTCCATACATCCGTCCGTCCGAGCCCTGGCACGGAGCCAGGTGGCGGCCGGAGTGCTCAAACGGACGCCCGTCCGTCGCGTCGGACTCTACAGCGCTCGCGCTTTGCTTGCGTAGCGTCGCTGTGCGAAGCGTTTGGAATCATTCTGACCGACGCCGTCTCAATGGACACAGGCATTCGCAGAACACACTTTGGAATTTACAAAGGGTCCGTCAACTTAAGCGCTGGAACGCGGATGGCGTTTGCACGATGCGCAAAGCGCGAGAAAATACGAACGCATGCGAACGGAGGAAGATTAGTCTCGCGTCTCGATGCGACTCGTGGTAAAAATTAAACAAGAAAACACGCACACATTCGGTTTTGTCTGTTATCCCACTGAGAGTGTAAAATATAAAAGACGTGGTATAATCAGTCGAATGGCCACACACTGTCGCCGTACACACTTTGGAATGTACAACGTGTCCTTCAATTTTTTTTAAAGAGCGGAGCAGTTTAGGGGCCCGGGCTCTCGCATGCTGTCGTCGCTTCGGGTAACACAGGCTAACATGTGTAAAAATAGAAAAAAAGAAGAGGAAGCAAGCAAGAAATACAAAGCAAGAAAAAGCAAGAAAAATAGAAAGCGCGAGAAAGGGAAAGAAAAATAGATGAAGAGAGGGGCACAAATCAATAGAAATAAATACAGAAGAAACAGAGACAGATAAAAAGAAATAAAACGAGGAGGAAAGAAAGAAAATTGAAGACAAACAAAGATGGTTGCCCAGCTCCGCACTTCCTTCAGGTTTGGCGCCACTAGTGTGAAGCTGCCTTAATTCTCTTTTGTCTACCTTCTTTTCCGCCGCTGTACGGTTTTTCTAGTTAGCGGAGTTTGCGGTGTCTTGATATTCTCCAACGTATGTGTTTGCACACCCTCTCTCAGTAAGGGCCCCCAAAGCAGCCTCTGAAAATACAAAATGGAGCGTGTTATTGTTTCTAGGCGTTTCTCGTTTTTATGGCGCCCTTCGTGACGCCAGAACGGCGATTCACGTGACACAATTACAACACATATTTTCGCTTGGTCCATATACGAGAAATATCACTTTGTGAAATGTCTCGTACCTTGCTTTGCCATGCATTCGCCTACCCGTTCTTCCTCACCTCGCATGATTATCGTGCGTGATGAACTGATTTCGCTTCATTTTGTGAATTTCCGTTTGCGCAAGCGGAAATGAGAAAGTGTAGTCGACAAGCTCGAAATCCTGATAGGTTCAACGCTTAGCGTTAACATTATACATGTGCTTTATGAAAAAATAAGTGTTGGAGAGATATCGCCTGTAAGAATTGTAGTGAAGGTGAGAACGAAACCAATGGAAGAGGCGCCACATTCATGATTCTACCGATGGACAAACTCTTTACAGCGAAGACGATGCAACTCTCCAGAATAAAAGTCAGCCCGCTTCCACGGTTTCTGTATATTTTTTTCATTACGATAACAATTATATGGGCACTCTGTAAAGGTTTCTTTCGTCGCCGTCATGTTCTGTATAAAGTCCAAATCGATAATTTTTGTACGTGCATCGTCAGATCCAGCTTTCGGGGACATTGAATGATCAGCGCTCCTAGCGGCCACTGCTGGAAGCTCTCCCCCGTTTTCAATGGGACAGAGTCATTTTTCGACGATAAAAAATCGTAGAGGCTCAATTTCCAAAACTTCTTAAAGGGGCACCTTCTAGGAGCTGTACCGCACTTAACAAATGCAGCATCGTTAACATCGGGACTTCACATTCTGTTCCCACGACGACTAAAGTTTAAACAATGGGGTCCTATGGAAGCGGCCGAAATCACGCCTCGTTTTTCGGGACAAAAACGGGCCGTCTGAAAAAAACTAGACGGAATCCTGCAAATTTCCCGGAGATCTGAGTAGTACGGAGACGAAGCTTTCATTTGAGGCCGCAATCGTGTTTCTGTGGAAAGAAAAACACGTTCCAAAATGAAGTTTTCTACAACACAGTCGCGTCTTCGACTCGCGTCTTCGACCATTGCATCCTGATAAGACCCATTTTACCGCCCCGCGACCGGTGTGTGTTGTGGCTTAGATGGTTGAGCGCCTGTTCTAGCTACTCACGCGCGGTGAATGCGGCACGGGTTCGAATCGCAGTAATATTTTTTCTTTTTTTTTTCTTTTTTCTTTTTTTTTTTTTTTTTACAGAATTGCTGTCAGTGGTTACGGTGCTCGGCTGCCGGCCCGAAGGGCACCGGTTTGATCGTGGCCGCGGCTCTAGCATTTTCGAACGAGGCGAAAATTCACTAGTACTCGGATTTTGATGCTGTACGTAGATGTAAATTCACGTTAAAGAACCCCAGGTGGTCGAAATTTCCGGCACACTCTTCTGCCGCGACAGGGAATGGGGGACGCCCGCTAAGCGCGTGCTGTAGGACATCATTTTTCCAGTCCAGACCTCATCTACGGCGCGGCTCATAAACATATCGTAGTTTTGGCGTGTAAAGTTCCAGCAATTAATATTACTAGTGCGTCATTGCTGAAGATTTAGTTTCTTGTTTTTTCGCTAAAGTGTTGCAAGCAGAATCTTTGCTACAGAGCCGGTTTCGCTTCTAGATATGGAGCAAGTAAAGTTCTCATGTTTTAGTATTTCTTATTACGCAACCCATTATCTAAACAACAAAGGAAGGGGAACCAAGGGCCTATTTCAGTTAACCACAGCCTCAATAAGGCAACACATATTGAATCCAGGGAAAGCATGATAGAAGCTATTGATAGTGTAATGAAGCGTTTTAAATAAGCACTATACTATTGGAGACTGAGCAGCAATGGCAGAACCAGCGCAAAGCTCGCGTTGCCGAATCGTCTTCTTTTCTTTCTACATAAGCAGCGTTCTCTGCTTCTGCAAGCAGTGCCGCTTTTAGAGAGTTTTAGAACAGCGTACGCGAAGCTTTGCGTTTGCGTTGCGCATGCGTCGTACGCTAGCCTCTTGCGGACTCCCGTTAAGTGACGAACGCTAACGCTACGCCCGCAATGCCGGCAAGCTTTGCGTGCGGTGTTCTAAAACTCTCTGTTTACTTCCCTTCCGAAACAGAGCCATCCTGGCGAATTACAGGCAGTATACCACGGCACTGAGATAGTAAGGCTTTAGCAGGTCCATTGCGCAATCTCATGCCTCGACATTGTTGATTACTAGATTAGAAGAAAGCTCAAGTGGCTTGACGCCGGACATCAAGTACGCGGCTTGTTAGACCATACGGGACGGGCCGCGGTACTTCGAAAGAAGTTTCGTTGACCAACCGGGGCTAGCTCAAGGAATCCAGAGCCACACAAGTTGATGATAACCTTGGCCGTTTATCCACACAAGTCAGTCCCGGGAATACGACGCTAAAAGGCTTCGAGACATCTCGATGGTGTATTTGGCGCTGCTTGCCATAAGTGGAGTGACATCGGGCACTCTGGCGACCCTCTTCAGCGCTTAGCAGCTTGGGAACTGCCGTCGACTCACTCACATAAGCGTGGCAAGGAGGTATTGCGCATAACGTGCAGGAGGGCTCGAGTCCTTATAGGTAGAAGACAGGAGAGAGTCCTTTCGTGGTCTGCGTAGCAGTGTTTTGGGCGTACGTCACGAAGAGAATGACACGGTTCCAGTCTCAGTAACCGGAAGTGACGTTCATTGTCAGCACATCACCTGATGTTCGATTAAATATTTCTGTTAAACCATTCGTTTTATAATTGTAAGATGTGGTCGTGTGGTGAAAGACCTTGCATTCCTCTAGAATTTCTTGACGACGACCGAAATACACGTCCTTCAGACGATGCGCGGCTCACGTAGTGCGCCGTGCTGTAGAATGACGTGGTGTGAAATGAGAGGCAACATTGCTAGCCGATGCAGATGGCAATAGTGAAGTATCTGCTTAGCGTGTAATCGATGGCAACAATTATCTGTCGGTTGGCAGCAGGAGTGATGGAAAGAAGTCCATACAAATCAACACCGGCGAAGTCCAAGGGACGGAGAGGGCAAGTCAGTGGTTGTTACGGAGCAGGGAAATGGCAAGGGGGGGGATTCGTGTGGCGCTGCGCGCGCAACAAATGTAGCGGTGTAAGAAGCGGTACATTCTGCGTTGATAGTAGCAGAGCTGGAGGAAAGTGCAAATCTTCAACCCTTCGGCATGTGCACACTGTGAGTCAGCGTTTAAGGTGGCGCATATGTCTTAACGTAGATGGCGCGGAATAAGAGCGATTTGCGTCCATCATAGAGGTAGTTGTGATGGTCGATCAACTGTCACGACGAATGAAATGGTGTGTTTGATGACTTATTTCTCTAGGGATGGTAGGTGACGTTGCTTCACGCAACAAGACCATAGGGGAAGTAACGCAGGGGGTTTTTGTGCCACTGCACAGGCATGTCGGTGACGGCTACAGCGGGAACGCGTCGTAGATGGACAAGAAGACCGCCGCTAGAATGTGTATTGATCGGCGGATGCAGGGGGGGGGGGGGTTTACAGGGTTCAACCGTACTTTATGTATGCTTGTGCGTGCTTTGGTAGGTGCATGGCTGGCATAAACAACCAGGGTTGCCGTTGGGTGTGACACGAAAAGGCGCCAGAACTCACGCCAAAAGTAGCCAAAGCAGCCATGACATTTGATCCTATCGCCGAATTTCTCGCCAAACAGAACAGAAGCGCTATTATCAAGTCTTTACTATTGATGAATAAATAAAACTATTTTGAATAAGTAATACCACAAGTTTAAAAAAGAGCCATGGCGCCAACTGGAAATTTTCGTCGCCAACGGGGTCCAAAAGTAGCCACTTTGGCGCAAAGTAAGCCACCAACGGCAACATTGTAAGCAACAACTAACTCGTCAAATCCGCGTTTACGCTGGGCAAGCACAGCGCCGAACACAACGCCGCTAGTGTCCTTGTCAATTTCATTTTGGGTGCTCTCAGCTTTTCTTTCATAATAAACTTCTCTCTCTCTCATATGGGGCGAGCAAATCAAAATGTCGCAAGATTGGAGGCGAAGTAAGAATTCATCGGAGTTTTCTGGATGCTTCGCCACATGTGACTTCGCTCAAAGGTCGCAGCCGCAGCGGAGGTCTGTGAAATGCGCTATAATTGCGGGGAAGCGGCGAATGAAACGTGTAAAATAAAATCAAAGGCATAGAGAGCTGCGAAGGTATTTCATTGCCAGTTTAGGAAACGAAGCAGCAGCACGAAGTGTCGTGGGATCGGAAGGACGCCATCTCGGAAGAAGACGGCCCAGAATAAGCAGCTTTCGTACGCCAAAGCAACACTTCTTTAAGTTTACCTCAATGCCATTAGAGCTGATACTAGTGACGACAGCTACGTCCTTTTGTAGATGTGTTGAAAGCCGTCTGAAAATATCAGAGTACCATCCAGGTAGTAGAGATTCGTCTGCCACTTGAAGCCGCGAAGGATGCCGATCATGCGTTCAAATGTTGCAAGCGCGTTGCACAGCCCGAATCACGTCACAATAAATTCATATAAGCCATCGAATCTAACGAAGGCTGGTTAGCGGTGGTCAAGTTCAGCCATCGGGCTGCAAGCAGCCGGAGCGCAGGTCCAACGAATAGAGAGAGAGAGAGAGAGAAAAAAGCTATGCTCCATGCCAGCAGTCGCGGCGTCGTCTATTAGTGGCTATAGGGAAAGATGTCCTTACGTGTGATCTTGTTCAGCAAGCCATAGTCTACGCTAAAACTAGGAAATTAAGCCGTCTTTTTTTTTCCTTTTTTTTCTTTTTTTCTTCTTTTTTTTTCTTTTTTTTCTTTTTTTTTTTTTTTTTTACAATATCGATCGGTGAGACCCATCGGCAGTTCGAGGTCTGTATGACGCCGTGTTGAGCCGTGTCACTTGTGCGATGTTGCGACGCACTGTGGCTGGCACACGATATGCGCACTTAGGCTAAGGAGCGTGGAGATCAGTGTCGAAGAAATACATCTTCTTAGACTTAATGTTGGGCTTCAATACATGAAAGGATGTTAAGAATATAATTCGAATGGCAATGCCTTTCTCTGCAATGTTCACGAATTAGGTAATACCTCGAAACTAGTGGCATCATAAAAATTCGTTCCAGGTTGCCTTGAGAACTCCACGACTAAACATTGGGAATTGAAATGTGGGCGATAATTCAATTAATTAAGATCACAATTAGTAAATTTTCGTTAGATAGTGGACTAAGCCTTTCAATTTTTTGTGTAGTAATTTCAGCCTCTTCTCGTAAACCAGCTGACGAGCTAGAATTGTACAATACCTAACAGCCACCCTTTAAATGTTTTTGAAAGTGTTCGCTGAAACATCGGTATTCTTCTTATTGTTGTACACATGTACCGTACTCCCCTCTAGAATGCCCAAGTGCTTGAGTGCATTTGAGATAAATAAATAAATAAATAAATAAATAAATAAATAAATAAATAAATAAAACCTAAGCACGTGTTACACTCACTAAAAACGCGAAGGCGAATAACGGAAAAGTGGGCTAGTTGGTTAGGTTTCATAGTGCAGTATATGGGGCAGCGCGAGAACGAATACAAGGACGAGAAAACACAGGACATGCGCTGTCTGTGTCTTGTCAGCGCATGTCCTGTCTTTTCTCGTCCTTGTATGCGTGCTAGCGCTGCCCCATATACTTCGCTAAGGCGAAACCTGATTGGCTTCTTGACAAACTTTTTGGCGTTGTAAAAATACATTATACCGGGTGTTCAAAGTTAAGCTCTATGGTTTTATTAAAATTCAGCACTGGGAATAACGTGAAAACCACCTTTGCAGATAACTTATACATCCAGGGGCACACGCAATGAGACAATAATTATCGCTTTCAGGTGCCCAATTAACTCATATTCAATAATTAACTTTTTTAGTGATTGCAGGCAAGAAAGCATGTTTGTATTGAAAAGTTTGAGGCAGTCGCATTTATACACAGTTCCACTTGGAAGAATTCTTCTAGCATGTCTGTGCTCCGAGATATCCCGCTGCAAAGTTTAATTGTGGTTTACCTGATTACGCATGCAAGACAGTCAGTGGTGGCGCAAACTCCTCCCCGGTGGGCCGTGGCAGGTGCGTGCGTCGTTTAGTCTGATAACGGGTCGAAGGCACAGGCAAAGATGATAACGGTTACCCTTTTGCTACTGGCTGGCGATAGCAAGCAATGACTGTTCGTCACATCGGGGAGGAACATTGCGCTGATCCACAGCGCCCTGCATGCGTAATCAATTAAACTTTGCAGCGGGATATCTCGGAGCACAGACATTTTAGAAAAATTCTTCCAAATAGAACTGTGAATAAACGCGACTCCCTTCAACTTTTTAATATAAACATGCTTGCTTGCTGCAGTCACTAAAAAGTTAGTTATTGAATCTGGGTTAATTGGGCTCCTGACAGTGATAATTATATTCTCACTTTGTGTCCCCCTGGATATATATGTTATCTGTAAAGGTGGTTTTCATGTTGTTCCCAGTGCCGAATTTTAAGAAAAGCATAAAGCTAAACTTTGAACACCCGGTATATATATATATATATATATATATATATATATATATATATATATATATATATATATATATATATATATATATATATATATATATATATATATATATATATTTGAGACTGTGTACGAATCGTCAAATGATACTTTCGCATTCACGATTCACAAGTGTCTGATCATCATCATGACTATGCAATATGACTACGCTAATTGTACGGTATATGCCACTCCCATGTTTCTCCAATCAACGCGGTCATGTGCAGGCTGCGCCCACGTTAGCGCCGGCAGCTTCTGAATCTCACCTGCCAATTTAACTTTATGCCTCCCGTTCGCGCGCTTGCATTCTGTTAGAATGCAGGCTCTTACTTTCAATTGCCACCAGTTATCTTGTCTTCTCGCTGCATTCCCTTGAGAGATAGTGGTAAATTACCATTCGCTTTTCTCTTGAGAGATAGTGGTAAACTGCCAATCATTAAGGATGACTGCCAGTTGGGCATGTTGGTAAAGGTTCATGGTGAAACAAGCGCGAAATGCACGAAGACTTAGAAAGGACACAGGACGGAGCTTGTTTCACCATGTGCAATCATTATCTCAGAATACGTGCCAAATGCACACTACAACATACTTATACTTTTGGTTACTTCATTCTCATGGTTCGTATCTGCGGTCACTACCTTCCCTAAACAGACGTATTCCTTTACCACTTCCAGTGTTTTGATAGGCATCGCAAACCACTCTTCTCTTCGGAGACTGCTGAACATTGCTTTATTTTTCTGCATATTAATTTTCTGACCCATCGCTCTGCTTTCCCTGTCTAATTCAGTAATTATGATTTGCAATAGTTTTCCAGAGTTACTAAACATGGCAATATCACAAGCGAATCGCATGTTACTAAGCTACTCTCCTTTAACTGCTATCACATGCTGTCCGCAATCCAACGCTCTGAAAACCTCCTGTTAACACGCGGTGAATAGAATTGGAGAGATGGTAGCTCCCTGCCTTAGACTCTTTATTAGAATTTTATTCCATGCTTTTTTTTTTTTTTTTCATGGGGGACAATGGTGGCTGTGGAGACACTGTAGATATGCCGCCGCGACGGCATAGCGGCTATGGAGGTCGGCTGGTGACCTGAAAGGTGCAGGTTTGATCCCGGCCGCGGTGGTCGCATTTCGATGGAGGCGAAATGGTAGAGGACCGCATGTACTGTGCGATGTCAAAGCACCTTAAAGAACGCCAGATGATCAAAATTTCCGGAGTTCTCCTATACCGCGGGCCTCATCATATCCTGGTCTTGTCACATAATACCCCAGATATTACTATTATTATTCTTATTAATTTTTCGTTCATTAAAAAATCATACCACAGGGCGTTCGAATGATGATGTTTAGGTAGTGTTTTTGGAACCGGTGACCGGAAAATCTGTAGCGCTAGCACACGTGCGTCATCATGTGTGCTATTGCGCCGATTTGTGTGTACCGCGAGCCAAGACCTTCTAGAACGATTACTTTGTACTTTAATAGTCATAATAATTGTTGGGGTCCAACGTCTCAAAACGACCGTATGATGAGAGACGCCGCAGTGGAGGGCTCTCAACATTTCGACCACCGGGAGTTCTTTAATGTGCACCTAAATCTAAGCACATGGGCCTCAAGCATTTTCGCCTCCATCGAAAATGCGCCGCCGCAACCGTACTTTGTAGTTTGAACCACACGTTTGGTAGCACCATGTTAGTTCGCGGAGGCTGCATTTTGATGGACGCAATATGCAGGAAGCCCATGTGCTCAGATTTAGGTACACGTTAAAGAACCCCACGTGGCCTAACTATCGGGGGTCCTCCACTATGGCATCTCTCACATTCATATCGTGTTCTTTGGACGCAAAACCCCAACAATTATTATAAGAAGTACAGCAGCTTTCTGTGCATCCAGAGAAACCTAAGCAGTAGAAAAAAGCTCGGAAAACACGGGGACGAAAAGTAAGCAGACGCTACAAGCTAAGTAACCTAGAACTAAACATTGCGAAATGCTATCATTCGACTGTCAAGTCATTAAATGTGCGCCAACTGCTTCATGATCTGCCATCGGCCGAGCCTTTCAACATGGTAAAAAATTTGCGCAGCTTGCGCTGAGTCGCGTAAGGCTGGGGCAGAGCAGAGCTGGTCGGCACTCGCCTTGGCAATTGACTAGGCACACGTTCATTCACACGTCCATGCACGAAGTGTTCACGCGATCACATTGCGATTCACGAGTATCGGATAGGCATCGATCGGGTTTCATTGGGAATCGCTTGGCAATCACAGCACCAAGTACCTTACTTACCTTTATTAGGTAAATTGGCCTAACTTGCAAATTTGAAGCTTGGTCTCGATTAGCTTCCATCCCATGTCAAGGTAAGCTTAATTAGCTAATTAGTCGAGCTACCACTAGTTATATTAACTCTTAATTAGTATTAGGCTAAGCTTGGCGCATCTTACAAAATTCGGCATTACTAGGCACACGAGAATCTCAGCTCGGCTAAATTAGGGCTTTTTTGAGGTGTGATTTCATTAGCTTAGTTATGCGCAGTTAATTAGGTTTTACCATGCTCAACATGGCTTAATAAGGCTTGTCTATGGTTACACTGGTTTAACTAGGCACAGTTGTTCTTAATTTTTTCTTGACGTGGCCGCGCCGGCAAGATCATGGTTTCCTCTCTACATCGCGAACCGGACAAACGGCGGGCATAACATACTTGCTGTAAAAAAATGCGAACGGAATAAAATAATACGTTTGGCTGCCCTTCCGAATTCCCGGTGCATTCGGGCACCGTTTTCTTTTTCTGATGCGTGAAACGAGTCGTTGCCATAGGATCGGGGAATGACTAGCCATTTTAACGTTGCAGCTCGCCGGTCTTATCTTTGTCGCCGTTAGCAACGAACGCGGCAGGCCACGCCAAGTCGTGAAGCTGTGTGTTCTGAACTTTTTGTTTCTTTCCTTTTCTTTCTTGCCTTGACGCAACTCTTGACTTCGCGCGAGATTCAAAAGATAAAAGTCATGCGGCACATGGTGGAAGACACGCGAACTAAACGCCGATGTCCGTGAAAGCTGGATCTGATGTTGTACCCGCCTGTAAAAGCTCGCAAGCGCTAGGCGAGGAACACGGCTGAAACACAGATGAAACAAGCTGCCCATCTCCGTCGCACGCAGGGCGCATGCGATAACATCACTCCGCGTTCGAGGCCAGCCATCGATTGCTCCTCAGCCAGAAAAAGCAGCGTCCTTTCCTTATTTCGCTGAACGAAGGAGTATGAAGGAACGCCGGGGTAGAGGGGCTTTGTGACTCGAGCCGCAACTGTGAACTTTGGCCATTAGAGCGCGGTCGCGAGCTCTGGCGCGCGCACTATCTCGGCAGGTATGAGCAAACGGCTCGTATACCCTTCCACGCGCTATGGCCTCACTACTTCGTGCTTTGACCACTGATAGGACAAATTGCATGAAAACCGCTTGCTTCCCGGGAGCGGCCGTATTCCCATGCACCAGCACTCTGCAGTTTCGCGAGACGGGATGAAAAAGTTAGGTGCTAGCCTGTAGTGCGTTATAACTAGAGGCCGGATTTTTTAGGCACTAAAAAATCGCGTTTTTGGCGCCAAAAATAGGCGGGCAAAACACAGTTTTAGGCCCCCCAAAATCGTAAATATAGGCACAATAATTTTGTACAAAAATTCAAATTTTCGAAGAAAGACGTGTTCTATCTGTGTCTACGACACGAAAGCAAAAAAAAAATGTTATAGTTTATGATGGCACAAAGGCGCCAATGGATTAACATCGACATGCATTTGCCCCTTTTCCCGCATGGTTTGCAGAACATGGTGTCTTGATCCTTTTATTGTCCAGCATGATGAGTTAAGTGTCCACCGTCGAATGAACGCACTCCTGGGTCTCTTTATTTTCGGCGTGGCTGAGAAGGGCAGCACAGGAGCAAATAGCCAGACCGCTAAAGGGTCAGAAGGGTCTTTTAGCCTCGTATTGGCCTGGTCTAATCGCACAGGGTCCATTTCTCCTCTGTCTGTGACCACCTTAAATGGCCCTTCACCAGGTTTGAGAATTTCTAGCTGGCAAGTGTAATGCATGCACTGGACGCTGACGACCACTTCCGCCATGATTTGCAACGCTACACGCCCCGTGAAGAGGTGAAATGTCAGAACGCCGTTTGCCCTTCATCTCACGGGCGCGCGCCCCAACAAGGAGGACGGGACGAACAACAGGGAATGGTCCTGCGTACGTCACAGTACGTGGCACTGCGATAATTATTCGAGGCGACATATGTAATTGGTGCAATCTGTTGCTTGAATAGAAGAATGAAAGTTGATAGAAGTATTAAAACATAAAAACGGAATCTGTGCGCGTTTAATTTTTTTTTTTTTTTACTTCGATTGCAGCGAGATGCTAGACTAACCTGCCTCCATTTCGTTTGCGTTCGAGTTCTCGCCGTTTCCTCGTCGTGTCGGCGCCAGCACTTTGGTGCACCGTTCCTTACAGCAGTTCCAGCGGTGCGACGCTGTGTATCGTGGTAAGGATACATGATCCATGCCAGCCTCTCCAAACGTGCGCGCAAAGAGGGATCCATCCAACAGAAAGAGGCAGTACACTGCAGAGAACGCCGAAACGACACACTGCTTGCGTGCATGATCTAGCTTGGGCATGTCATGCGCATGTAACCTTGCGTGCGCATGACGCGTTGATGCGTCTGCGTCGTATGATCTTCCGGCTCCGAGTTGCTCCGATACCGAAGAGGGCAGGGAAGGAATTTGGCTTGCGAAGTCTACCCGGGGCGAGTGGCAAATGTTTCAAGCTCACCTCCTCGCATCATGCTTTCGCGGCTCGTAATGAACCAATTAATAAATTCTTGGGGTACAAAGCTCTTCATTGGACACGCAACAACTTCTAGCGTCTGACTAAAATTTCTCATGGGACCTGGTGAAGCGCCCTTTAAAACAAAGGTCACGTGCACATCTGCTTTTTATTTATTTTGTTTTACCTACACTCTACTTTCCCCTGACGGCACTCCACGGTTTCGAGTTCGTTCTCCATCTTTCTGCGGCTGCACCGCTTTCCTCTCCTCCCCCTCCTCGAACCATTCTGGTTATGTCAGTGCGGTGGCGTAAGGTGCCCGGCGCGTTCCATTTCAGTGCTGCTAGCGGTTGCTTTCCGGAGGTTTGTTGAACTAGAGAACTAGGTTGCACCCCATAGAGTTCAGAAAGGTCAGTTTTGCCCGGTAACATGAATAATGGTCTCAAACTGTACTCTAAAGCAAAACTTGAGGTTAAATAGTGTTCGTATAGGCAGCGATCTTGAAAATAGGCATTTATAGGCACTTATAGGAATTTAGGCACAAACGCCAGAAATAGGCATTTATAGGCACTATAAAAACACTATAAAAGCCCTCCTTAACTTCTAATTCATGCTCATAAATCAAAGTGGCACGATAGGAACGCAAGGAACAAAATAGGCATTTGCCTAAAATCCGGTCTCTAGTTATAACATTACGACATGTTGCTATCGCATTCACAACTTCGCCCTTTCGGAGAAACATATTATTGTTTACAAAATTCAAGGGAAAAATTTCTCTTCCCAGCAACTCTTGAATATTCAGTCTACCGCCCCCCCACCCCTCCCCGCGCCGCGCCGCCGCCGATTCGATGAACCCCGCGCCGTTGACGCGCCGCCACCGGAGGAGGAAACACCGGCGCGCCGCCGCCGGCGATTTTGGCATCGGCGCACAGGTCTACACGTAACAACTAACCTACCAACTGATCTTTCTAGAACAGCAAAATTCATTTCGCTTCGAGCTCTTTAAAGAGGCAAACAGGGCAGCTGAACGTCATTTGCGCGTTCATTAGTGCTTCTGCTCGCGTTGAAGGCCCCTCCGATTCCCGCTGCACTTCCTGCGAGTGAACGCCACGCGTCGAACCCACAGCGAGTCAAAAGGACTAGCAGTGATAACAGTGCTAGCGCGACCTCTACGTCGTGAGCCAGTGGGTCACAAGGATAGGTGGAAAGTACCAACGCTAAGTATCGCGTCAGTTGCGAAAGAGGCATTGGCGATGGCAAGATGGCTAAAGGAGAGAGAACGTTTGACGAAAGGGTTATGCGAATATGGCGAAGGGCGACAAAAATCATTGTTCGAGGCATCTTTTGTACTCTGATGCAATCCGGCAGAAGCTACGCAGCTTCGCTGTAAAAACAATTCCGTGTGTCAGTAGTTCGCCGCCTGCTTTCACCGATTCTCTTTTCACGTGGTTGCGTGTACAAACTTTACCTCACTTCATCATCGGCACAGCTCCATATTCAAACCATGAGTGCGTATGCCAGGATGTATGCGAGTGTCCCTGTGCACTCTACCGACGTGTCACGGTAACCGTTGTCTACGTATCGTTTTACGGCTACTTTCAGGAATCTCACTGGTTTGCTGTGGCAGCGAGCACAATTTTATCAAATTCGTCGGTTATCACTGGCCTCTCCTTCGAGCTGTCCGCATTGAAGTACGTCATGGTGGTGCAACCGACATCGCTCAAGGATAGCGTCTTCCAGCCGTGCTTATCCGTAAAGAAGACTGGACAAGAAGAGGTGGGGACCTTTTTCAATCATCTGTATTCACTTTTTGCGCCATGTGCAATAAAAAAATGGAGGTGACTCGAACCCTTCATTTTTGTGTCTAGCACTCCCATGTCGACGTTCGTCTGCCCTGTTATATTCCTTGTTTTAAATTTGTGCTTCCCGACGCTATCGAAGTGCATCTCAGAGGCCACGCAGGAAGAAGCGTGTGGTTGAGATGTGCGCTCCCAGGTACCGCGACAATCTGAGATGCTCAAACTTTTTCAATGTACTGAAGTATTTAAATTACTTATCCTGACAGTTATTTGGCCCTTATCTAAAGTAAAGGCATGCCTCGGTACCATGTCTACCCAATATAAACCTCAACTTGAACAACAACCATATATTTCTTCTTAAAAAAGTAGGTGCTTTTAAAAAAGAAACGTGCTAAATGGGTGGTTTTGAGTCAAGTTAAGAGACATCTGGGAGAGATCTGCTACCACCAAATAGGTTTACGTAACGTATGGATAAATGAATGTCAGGATAATTATGCAAATTAGCTGAATGAGTAGAGTGAAAGAGATGACAGCTTTCTTCTAGCCACCTAGGATTGTTGCGACATCTGTCGGAGTAGATCTCAACCACACGTGTCTTTCTGCGTGGATTCTGATATCCGCTCCGGCAGAGACGCAAAACGCAGGTTGGAATCCTAGGGATCCACCAGGCAACACGAACGCCAGCGTGCGTGTGCCGATATCAAGCACCTCAGTCAAGGACTGCGTTCACATTTAATGGTTTTAGATGTGAAGCATCTTATGGCGAAGCTTAATCCGGTGGTGGTGGTGGTGGTGGTGGTGTGCCGCGTGCCCACCCTTACTGCGCATGCGCAAACAGTTAAAAAAAATAAAAATAAAAAACCTCCTCTCCCCCTCTCTCTCCTCTAGGCATCCCTCCCCGCGGCAACCACACCCACACTGCGCATGCGCCTCCCTTCCCTCTCTCCCCTCTTACACTCCCCCCTCTCTCCATCCCTGCCCGCGGCGTCTAACTCCCCCCTGCGCATGCGCGTCCCCCTCTCTCTCCTCTCCTACGCTCCCCCCCTCTCTCCTCTACGCATCCCTGCCCACGGCGTTCACACTCCCCACTGCGCATGCGTGTCACCCCCTCTCTCTCCTCTCCTACGCTCCTCCCTCTCTCACCTCGCGACGCCGACGCAGGCAGCGTCTGCTAGCGAGTTTCTTGGTTGAAAAAACCGACTGCTCGCGCTGCACAACCGTTCACTGGCCATCCCGTATATATAGCAATGGATCTTGACCTCCAAGGTGGTGCCGGTGGGAGATTTCTCCTGTGCGTTGTTGAACAATAAAAATTCGCAGCGTGCGCGTTAACTAAAAGCGGAGTGCGGGTCTCTGTGTCCAGTCGGAGTCTTCTGTCTCTCATTGCCCATTAGCAGCGATTGGCACGTTCCAGTAGGAAACACTGCTCCATCACTGCCTGCATTGCGCCTCCCCAGTTTTCCCTCCTGCGCAACGCTGCGATGAGCGCCAGCGTCAACGCCGCCGCCAGTGTAAGCGTTAGCGCCCGCTGCTTCACATCTACACATGGTTCCCTTTAGCGGGAGATGGTGTAATTTTTTTCAATGAAATTTTTTATTTCTTTATTTACAAGTGTATGTTTGGCGTGCGCGCATCCCATTTTTTCTCACTCTTCCTCCCAGCTCTGCAAGCATACTGATTTCACTGGTGGCCCCCGGAACTACCTCGGCGATCCTGTATACGCGTACGGCGTTTTCTCCAGTGCTTCGAAAGTTCTTACATTGAGCGAGTACAATGACTCCTTGGCTACAAAGGTCAGTGAATTGACTTGAACTCTGTTCTGTCTGGCCATGCACGAGATGAAAAAGAAAATGTAGAAATTTGTAGGAGTTATTGTGCTGCAAAGAATTGTGCGCTGTGCGAAGAAAAGCATCGACGCCTACCGAGAACAATGGCGCGCCAGGTACTCCATGGGCGAAATCACACTGTGGGCAAATTGATTGAATGTTCTCCCGTTACCTTTCTACTGTCAGGTGACACCTGTTCACGTAATTATGCATAAAGCCGCGGTACAAGTATTAAAGACGACCATAAGAGTGGGGTGACTCTGGCGGTTGTGGAGACTGTACTGGTGAAATAGCTAACGAGGAGACAATTAAATACATGAAGCTTTGGAAAGCAGACACAAACAATTTTCTATTACTGGACCAATAGAGCTCCTTAGCAGGCACATTTTTCTGTGCTGAGGCTATTGGAAAAGTTTTTTGCAGTTTGATGGTGCTGTATATGTGAGAAAACAGTTAACAGCCTGCAGAGCTGTGGGGGCATTTCACATAGGGGAATTTATGAACCCTCTCGGACTTAAGTGCGCTATGTTTGCTAAGGTGAACAAACAAATAAGAAACAGCAAGACGTTGAAAGACTTCGTGACACGTGCGTAGGTGTTCTAGAAGAATAATGGCTTTCACTCCATGCGTCGTTATAGTTCTCACACAAGGGTAACAGGAAATGTAACAGAAAAATATCTAACCGTGATGTGGCCTATGAACTGTCGTTAGATAAAGTCGCATTGCCTATTAAGCGCTGACCTCAAGAGCCGTTTTGTGCGTTGGACGTTGTCACCAGTAACCGTGCCAACAATTAGAACCGCGAAGGATGAAATAGTAAAAGCGCAGAGCGCAGCGAAGATTGAATTACAGAGATCGGAAAGACAGTAAAAGAAGGTAAAAAAAGAGGCACCCACCGCGCAATTATGAGGAGGAGTGTACTGGCCAAGGATGGAGCTCTTGCGTGTTCTTTGACTTTGACTTTAATGACGTTGTTTTTTGTACAATTAATGAAAATTCGCAACACCGATTAGACCCATAGCCATAGGCTAGTAGGGGGTCTAACTGAAGAAATCATATAAGCACAATAACAATTTGTTGAAGAAATCACATGAAATACCATATAATCGTCATATCATCGTAATATAATATCGTCATATAAGCACAATAACAATTTTTATAAGATATCAGAACATACAAGACAGCTTTAATTAAAGAAAGGAAACGAGATTATATATGAAACGCACGCATTCTTCGGACACGCTGCTCATGTTCTAGTTCACCCTCACTTCTCCCGTCGCTACATAACCCTGATTATGTTTAGCCGGAGGTTGCGCCACGTGTGGATTCCGTAAGGGGAACCGCACTTGTTACCCAAAATATTGTAATCATAATCACAGAAAAACTAACAGCGCAACAAGGACTGGACTGAAAGAAGAAATGGAAACAGCGCTGAACTCACAACTAACATCCACATCCAACTCTTCGATGAGCAGCCACCAGCTAGCCCAACTCGCGATTATGCTTCAGTGTTGTTATTATCGGCGGGTTTTCCAACAAGCCTTTTCTTGCCAATGTGAGGCCGACACTGATGCTCGTTGCAGCGCCAAATCAAGTAAGCTCCGTAGATTATCATAAGCTCATGAGGGAGCTCGTGTTGCCATATACATTCATTTTGGCAACTGCCCGTCTGACCACCACTTCTTGACTCAAGATAAGGGTACTTCGTAGCCTACTGCATTGAAGACATTACGAGCAACCTCGCATACTTATCGGCACTTTGACTTTTTACGAGACGGAAGAATGGGAATTGTTGGGCGAGCTGGTACGACGGTGAGAAGACGAGTATCACTTGTATTTTTTGCAAATAATAATCGCAATAACAATATGCGGACACTCGATGTGGATATGTGCGAAGTGCAATGTGCAGCGCTGTACGTGTCCCTTCTTTACTTCTCTCCTCGTTGTATCGCTATGAATCAACTCAAGAGGTGCAATATTGTGGTTACCGCCGCTCTTAGTATCGTCGTAGACCTCGGTAGAAAGTCCAGATCGACAACATCAGCCCAAGTGTCCTAAGTTCCAAGTTGCAGTGACAGCGAGCGAAGACAGAGATGACTGCGGATCAAACAAAGAGGAAATGCGCGTGCAGCCTTTCCTCGAACGAAATATTCATTGGCGGGATTCCGGAGGGTGGACTGCGTCACAGCGGCAGCAACCGCGAAATTTGTCTCCCGGTTACGGTCCCACGCTGCACATTAACAGGAATCAGCGGGCGGGTAATACCTGTTTACGTGCTGGCTCATCAGGAGCATAGCCACATTTTTTTTAACGCCAAAGATGTTTAGTCTATCGGTGCCTTGTAGTTCGTCGCACAAAAGTCGGGTGGTGTATGCGCCACGGGAATTGAACAAGCCCCACTATCCGGGCTTGTCCAATTCCCGTGGCGCACTACCGATCCAAAAAAAGTTCCCTGTGTTAAACGAAAACTATGCTCGGCGAAGTGGAGCACGTCATATATAGGCAATTCTTTTGAGAAATAGGAAGGGGGTTCGGTGTGCACGATAACTGTCTCTCCAAGAGCACACCTCAACCAGTACACACACGGGGAAAGGGGATGAAAAGGAGAAAGAGGGAAGTAAAGAGAAAATGAGGGCTTGCGGGAAGGTGGGAAGAGGAGCGCGTTAGTCTACGTGGCGTGTTGGTTTTAAAGACGCTCGTCGAGGCCGGCAGCGTCGATGAAGGAGAGAACGGCATTACAGCGACGATCGCTGCAGCCGGTGGAAAAGAGGATGTCCTCGAGGGTCTCGCATGGCAGGCCGAGAAGACGGTAGCGGGTTGCGAGCTGCTTCCTTGCACAGTCAAATGTGGGGCACTCGCATAAAAGGCGAAAGAGTGTTTCAACGGCGCCGCAGTCGACGCAAGCTGACGAAGGAGCTCCCCGCAGCCGCTGTTTTCGTTCCGCCGTCCATGCCGATCCCGTCCGCAAGGAAAAGAGGAAGGCGCGCTCTCGCCGGGAGAAACCAGTCATGGGAAGTAGAGGAGGGGGCGTCCATCCTCGACCCGCTCGTCTGGGTGGTCATGCTACAGTTCTCGGTAAAAATTACAGTGCGCGGAATCGAAAGAGTTGGCGTATGGTGTCAATGGGATCGCTGGAGAATGCGCCTGCTTAGCCAGATCGTCGGCAGCCTCATTCCCCGCAATGCAAACATGGGAGGGGAAGCCGCTGCAGAACAACATCGCAGCCGTGCTCCTGAACCGACCGCAGGCTGTGCGCAACACGCTGCGAAAATGGCGGGCCGCGTTCCTCCTTCATGTGCTGTCGCAGAGCTGACCTAGAGTCGCAGTAAATTGCAGCGCTCTTGATGGTAGGCGACTCACTAAGGAGGTCGGCAGCCAGCTGCAAACCCACGAGTTCCGCGGTAGTCGAGGAAGCACAGAAACTGAGGCGGCACTGCAGGGATTTTTCGAGCTCAGGGGCAATGCAGGCGGCCGCAGCTGAACGGTCTCGTAGCACAGAGCCATCAGAGAAGACTTGTGTTCTGCCAGCTAGGTCCTCGTGCATCCTCGCCGCTGCCTCCTGAGCGATGGCACTTTGAGGTGTGTTGCGCTTTGAACGTATGCCCGGCAGTTCGAAGAAAACACTGAGGGGCGCTCGCCGGTGTGGAGGGGGCCAGCGAGCACACGGGGCAGGTTCGTCGACAACGAGCCTGTCGTATAGGTTGATGATTCGACCTACTTGAGCGTTTAGGACAGCACGAGGTCGGGCGAGTAGAGGACCGGCGCCGGGTGCGCGATGGCGGCGCTCCATATGACCCAGTGCGCGCAAATCCGCTGTAAGCGACGCAGGCCACGCGCGAGTTTCTGCCAGAGTCTCGGCCACACGAGTATGACGAGGGATGCCTTGGCACATTCTGATCACTCGCCGATGATCCCGGTTGATCGCTCACCACTGTGGGGCCTGAAGGGTGCAGAGAGGGGGAGCATAGTGCACTACGGAAAGGGTCATTGCTTCGCATATGGTGCACGCGAAGGCGGGAGGGGCATCCGTTGCCGCGGGCGAGGAGCGCGCGAAACGCGTGATAGAGAGCGATAGGAAGAAAGAGAAAGAAAAACGAGCGAGAAAGAAAGCGATTAGTAGAACGAGAATGAGAAAAATAGAGAGAAATGAAGGGACTAAAGGCATAGAAAGCTAGAAAGACATGACAAGAAAACAGGAAAAGTGACTTCAAAGACAGATAAAAAACTGGATAGAAAGAAAGGGAAAGAAGGAGAAATTAAAACAAAAAAGAGGGACAAGAAGCTCAGAGAAGGAGAAAGATAGGAAGAGGAAGCAATAAATGGAGACCGAAATTACTGAGAGAAAAAGAAAGAGATAGCTATAAAGAAACTCGAGGAAGGATAAAGATATAAAAAGAGAAATAAATAGAGAAAGAAGAAGAAGGGAACAGATACAGAGAAAGAGACGTAAGAAACAAGATAGAAAAAAAGAAAGAGACGAAAGAAAGAAGAAAATGAAGAGAAACAAGGAACGCTATGCAGCTGCACTCTTCCTTTCAGGCTTGGTACCGTTGGTGCCAGGCTACCATAATTTTTTTTTTTTGGGGGGGGGGGGGGGGGGAGGGGAGGGGCAGGGGGGGGTTCAGTTGTCGATGTATCTTCGGGCGTGCGTTCGGGCGTAGTTTGCATGTTCGTGCATGGTTCTTTTCTGTGCGTGTCTCCACATATATGTGCAAAATTGAAAAATTTCAAAGGTGCAACCTGCCTTGAAATATTTCAGTTTTTCAGCCCCCCCTTGCAGCGCTTACGTTAATTACACCAAATGGAATGCTAAAACAATTTTCCGACAGCCTGATTTCGCATAGCACTCCAGTTTGTTGCTATCGCGTTCATTGCTGCGCCTCGCGGCGCAAACTGCTCTCGAATCCACAAAAACGTCTTACTGTAACAAGTTTCTTAAGAGAGCCAATCATGATGCAGGATATATTATTAGCAAAGGCTGCTGGTATTTTGAAAATGCACTTACTTAATGGTGTAGGAAGCATGCAAAACATCTGCAGCACTTTACGCCTCAGCGTTCTCTACGCCTCCACCGTCATTTACTTCAGCCTGGACACTATAGATAGTGCAGTGTAGAAAGTGTTTGATATTAGAGCTCTGAATGTTGTATTGCTCGTTTTGATCATGCCTAGTTAACGTGCGCGGTTCCGTCATATGTCCTAGGCAATGTTCATTTATACATCTCTTCCTTCAGGTCGTTTGGTGTATGCCTACGTAAAAGCTATAATTAAATAATATGGAAAAATATGTAGCAATTTAGCGCACATTGTGCGTGCCTGTTAGCTTCTACGTCCGTAAGCAGTCGTGCTGAGACATTCCTTTTGTATGGGCAGTGGAATAATACCTGGAATACCATTTCATCATGCGCAGTTCCTCAAGGCCGTAACTGACTTCGGAGGGTTGCGTGAAGACACTGCGTGGCTCCTCTATAATGTGCACAACGAGGGCCCCAACAACAACTGCACTGAACCTCCGTTCACCGTCCTGAAGCACTTTAGAGCGGCACTGAAAGGCGCGGGATAATCTGCGTACCCATGATTAAGCTGCTGTTCATGTGGCTTTAATTGCTGTGTTAGTAAGCCCTTTGGCATTGAGCTGGATTGTTTTAATAACAGAGGTATTCGAAATGAAGATGAACACACTGCAATACACTGCTTCATGGCTCACATTTGTGTTGTGGAGTACTTATTGTGTAGCATTTCACCAAAGAAATACATCTTGGTAGATCATATGCACTGTGGCAATCAATCATATGTAAGATAGTCTGCGCGGAAATGGAGATGCCGCAAGTTTGGCTTGTGTAGCAAATTGCGTAGGTGAGGGCATAGTGCGGCGCTACTGCCACCAACTGCACTGTAGTACCCGAAGGCTAGCTGAGGTCCGATGTAACGCCGGAACTCGCGTTCAATCGAAGAAGGGGATGTTCTCGAGAACAGGCACAGGCCACGGTACTCTGACGTGCGTATCTTATAAGCAGCGTTGCAAAGCAGTGGAGCCAAGGAAGCCAGATGTGATAACCAGTTCTTAATTTTGTGTGTCGTAAATTCCATGACGATCATCTGGTGGTGTTTCCACAAGGCATCACAATGAGCTAAAACACGCCGTAGTTAACTAAAATTAGCTATTTGTTGCCAACAGTAGCCTAAAATAGTCAACACTTACTGATACTCCTTTCACACGAGCACTTATTAAAGTCTTTCTGCAGTAAGACTTCCTCCGAAAAAAGTGGTTGTTTCGGGAAACAAAAATTGTCTATCTGTTTCACAGCCATCAGTAGCCTCGGATCCAGTGCGCACCAGCAATTATGAATTTATGGATAAAATGGGGAAACCTTCATCACTCTCATACCTGGCCTCTTCATAGCAATAAATCTGAGATCTCGTTGAAGGCGTAATCAACGCTTTAAAGCTTATTTTCACCTGTGCTCTCCTAAGAAATCGAGCGGGTTGGGCATATCTCATGGGCAACATGGGGACGCTCAGCGCGTCGCACGCATGCACGCCAGAAGCGCGGCATCGTAACATGTATGGCCAACTCCGGTGACCGAACAGTCTTGAGCGCACGCAAAAAGAGACGGCTACAAGGGTCGGAGACGGACACATGGGCGTTATGGATCAAGATACATCATTTTATTTTGACTGGTTCTCTATTCAAAGGAAGCACCTCGTTTTGTAAGAGCGTTCGGAAGTGAACACTAAAAATAGTTCGTCCGTACCGTGTGTCTGCGAGCCAACGTCTCTTCAGTAAAAGTATTTAAGCTTTTTGAAGGACCGCTTACGTAAAAGTGTTTCTGCGTGCCCGTGTGACAGGGGTATCACAGTGTCAAGGTTGCACAAAAAGCTTATTTTCCCTTTCTTAACCCTTCCGCCACCTTGCGGGCTTCCGCAGAACTCATTTGCAATACTTGCACAGTGTTTGCCAACAGTTAGCTAGAACTGGAAAGCATGATTATGCAGCGAGGCATTGTGAGCCGACAAAGATAGCAAAGTCGGAAACACTGAAGAAGAAAATTCGTCTAGTCAGCCAGCGCCTACGTTTACTGGCGCGACGCAGCTGAAAAAAAATGGAAAGAAAGCGAAACGGAAGTTGAGGAGCAAGACGCAACAAAACTACACCTGTACGCATATGAGTACAGTTAGACTGCCCTTGCCATAGCACTGCTTCCTCTTGCCGCCATCTTTACTGCAGATAATTTATATACAACAGCCTTCGCCGGCACCGAGTGTAACTAAGTCAACCTCTTGGCAAAGAGTAGTTTGTCGATGCTGAACACTTTGCTGTCATTGCTGTCATGGTCGTGCAAAATTCGACTCCGGAAATAAGAGATGTGTGTGCATTTGTGTGTTCTGTAGGAAAAACTCTTTCGAATGTGTGTTGATCAGCCTTTAAAATTGCAGATGCTAGGAATATAAATTGTGCTGAGCATCGCTCTAGTGGCCTACGAAGCAGACAAGTACATTACCGCTAATTGCACCTGGGACGTCGCACTGATTACGTGCTACAGATTTTCCGGCGCGTGACAACCAAGTCTCCGAGGTGTACAGTGCTTTTCACTGGGCCACTGCAGCAGGGCAAAAGCTCCCGCCACTCATGCAGGTGGCACTGCGTCACTTGCGATCTGGCGTCAGTTGGGAAGGTTCTCACCTCGAAATAATAGTTTTCGGGGACTTTCTAACTAGCTCTTGAATTGCCGATAGTGGCAATCGCATTTCTGTTGTTGCAATATTAGAAACTACGGTTTCTTAATGTCGGTTCCGCAGAACTTAAGGAACCTCTATTTCTTACGCCCGAGTGTCAATAAGCACACGTCTGTGCATAACAGAAACTCGCGAGCTGCACAATAAATCGCGTCAGCAGCTTGTAGCAAGCCAGACTACGAAAACGGGTCGTGTAGTTAAGCTATTGGACTTGAATCTGGGAGGCCCTGTATTACCCCCCATGCGCGTTTCTCCGGTTTGTGAGCAAACATTCTGGACACTAGCCTATCTGAAAAATAAGCACAGTAATCGACTGAATCCATTAGCCGACATAAGCCTGGTTCTGACTGCTACTGAGCCTCGCATCTATTTGTTGGTGCCAAGGAAGCGAGTTCATTTGCATGTCAGTGAATAAACTTTTTATATACCCTTGCTTTTCAATTTATTGCACGTGAATGTAGCGTGAACCGAATGGCATATTCTTGCGTAAAAGCGGGGGAGGGGGGGATGTTTCTTGGCGCTTGATTGAGCTTAGCAGGTTTCTGGGACCAAGATGCTTGACAACCCGTACGCTAGTACATTAATAAGTGCGTATCAATTGTGGGATTCGATGTTCTATAATGTTCTATAAACTGTTCCAAAGCGTCCCACTATGGTGTGTCCTAGGCTTATGTGCAGACTATACGTCGGCAAACTCACACATGAGTCGACTCACACAGCCTCACTGAGACCCTGATGGGGTTGTGAGTCTGGGCTGTATGAGTCCGGTTTAGTAATAGTTTGATGTGTTTGAGTCTGAGTAAGTGCGGTTTCAGAAAATCCGATTGAATCCGATTCTGAGTAAGTCCGCTTGGGTAAAATCTTGCCGAGTCTGAGTCAGAGTGAGCCGAAAGCGCCAAATGTATTTCTTGAGTGAGTCAGAGTGAGATTCAGCTTTTATTGCTGACTTTTGGTATTATATACTCATCTCCAGCCTCCTATCAGCGTTATATCGGATTATGTATGTGCCAAAATATATTCACACATATTTTAATGGACTAGCATTCATGCACCTCCTGAATATGTGTTTATCAGAGGCAAGAGATAGGAATGGGGGGATGGGGATGGGGACATGTGGAGTGGCCGCAACCGAGAATGACTTAAGAAAAGTATATCGTGTGAGTTGCTTGTTTCATAAAAATGTCTTTAGTAGATTGAAGCCACTCATGACTGCTATTTGAAGCTACAAACTCAAAATACATATGATATAGCACCAATTATGTGAGATATTGGTGTTAAAGGACGTTGAAACAACGGTCGAAAAAAGCTAATCTTACGCTAAAAGACTGATCAGTCGACTCACTCATGCTCACTCAGAGTGCTTTCAAGTAGGGGTGTGCGAATATTCGAGTTTCGAATTCGAATCGAATAATAGTTAATCGAATAATTCGATTCGACTTTCGAATAGCTAGTATTCGAATTTTCGAATAATTCGACTGGACAAATATCTAAAGCGTGACAAAGGCCAGTGGTGCAACTTGGTTATGGTGAGGTGGCGAAAACTAGTGCTAACGTCGTTACAGAAGGCCTTCCGTTAAAACTTTCACCGATATAGTGGTTCAAAAGTGAGCGCACGTTTATTTTTTAAGGACATTATGTCATTTCCGCACGTCATGGCTCGAGCAGAAAATGCGAGAGAAGAGTCTGGGAGACTGTCGAACTGATAGCGCCATAAAATTGCCAGCACTGAGCTCAGACCTAATACCAAGAGGTTCACAAATACTTGAATGAGCTCCTGGCCCCAAAAAGGAATGATCCTTTGTATTAGTGGAAAATGCATACAGCTGCACTCTATCCAGGTATCGCCAAAATTGCTTTGCGATACCTTCCCATCCCTGCTATTGAGGCGCCCAGTGAGCGCATTTTTTCAACCGCAGGAAACACCGCAACATCACGGCGAGAAAACTTGAAGCAAGGTCGTGTGGAACAGCTTGTCTTTCTGCAGGACAATTTGTAGTCTCTCGGTGGTAGTCGCTCACCGCGTTATGTGCTCGAGGATATGAGTAGCACTGTTGAAATTTGGGCTTGTTGGTACATTCTGAAGACGAGAAATATAGCGCTGAATGAACGGGGACACAAGAAGAACACACAACACAGGCGCTAACTTCCTAAGAAATTAGTTTTGTGCGCATTGTAGTCATGTGCTTTTCGTGAGCGATATAAGTAGTCGAGTGTGGCAATGAAACATTATGTTGGAAGTTAGCACCTGTGTTGTGTGTCTTCTTCTTGTGTCCCCGTTCATTCAGCGCTATATTTCTCGTCATCAGATATGAGTAGATTGCATTTCTTCGTTATTTCTTTCAATTTTAAGCAAAATGTTTGGTATTCGATATTCGATTCGATATTCGACATTTTTGGCCACTATTCGGCACTATTCGATTCGAATTCGATTCGAGATGAAATTTCACTATCCGCACACCCCTACTTTCAAGCCGTTATTCTGAGTCTGTGTGAGCCCAGATGAGCAATATGTCGGTGAGTTTGAGTCCGGTTGACAAAATTTTATGAGTCTGAGTTCGAGTGAGCCCGGTTGAGGAAACTCTGGTGAGTCTGAGTCTGAATGAGCCCCAAGAGAAAATTATATTTCTTGAGTGAGTCTGAGTGAGCACCAATTTTTTGCCTACTTATGGCGCAGACTGAAAAACTTCAAATAGGCTGTTCAACTACAAATCGATCATGAAACAAACATGCCATCAGCTTCTTTAGCGCCAAAGGCTAAACATTGATTTACACAAGAATGCAATTTCATCATGATATAACGTGTTCCAGGTAGCTAACATCCTCGCATCCACAAGCGTTATATTCAGCTTACCGCTTCTGGTGTTGCTACTACCCATGCAGCTGTTCGAATCCTTACGCAGCTGTAAACAACTGGTTATATAAAACATTTGTGTCTGTTCAACATATGTCTGTGCGTACGACATCTGTACATATCTTTAGCGTCATTTCGTAATGTTTCGCTCAATAAAAACACTAGAACACAGTCAAATTTCCTCCGCATGCTTGGCATAATATTGATTCCCAAGGTACGTGGGATCTGCTGAACATTTTTTTTTTGAATGTGAGTGGTCTTGACTACATCACACTCAAACAATTTTTGTACAAAAGCTCCTAGAGCCATGAAAAGTGTCATTTCGTGACATCATCACCCCAAACACATTCGATCACAGAGCAGTAATATAACGTGATGATATATTTCAGAAAAAGTGCTAAGCTATTGCCTATTAGATATTTAAACGATATTAAAAGATCACCTTAACAGTTCAGTTAAGTAATATTTAAGTTAAGTTAAGCATTTACGTTAAGTAATTAAGTAATAGCCACATATGCATCTGTAACGTACCAGAAGGCAGGACTGGGAATTTATTCGGCAGCCTTAAATTGGTCATTTTCTCTTCGCTTGCCCGACTGCACACCAATATTCCAGGCACAATTATTCGCAATTATTCACGCCTTGCCGAAACTCCCAACACATATCTCTTCAGCAGTTATATTAACCGATTCCTTGTCTGTCTGCGCAGCTTTATGAGTACCACAGTCGCTGAGCTGAACATTACACTTATAAGCCCAGTCATGTACGGCTTCTCCGTCTAGTTTCGGTACCAGGTCTGGGTGGACATTAAATGAGGCGGCGGAGAACCTGCCGGCAGCATCCGTTAAAGGCACCCTGAAAAGGTTTTTTTTTTTGAAGTTTTGTCGGCGTTTAGGCTAGAGCATCATGTGACCATTCGCACCACAAATTTAGTGACACGCCATGTACCAAGGCAGCTACGGACAATTATAGCATACCCTCCATCTCACCCCTGCCTTGCTTCCTCAACTCATGAGATACGCTGGCGTCGCTGGCGATCGCACAGATCTCATGAGCGCACTCGACGATTTGGGCTTTGCCCAGTTATGACCGACGAGATTGCACCCGACAGGTTGCGCGCAATATCGGAGAGCATAGCCCAGTGCGCTCGGCAGCACGCACGCCATCTGGCAACAGAGACGAAGATCGCGGAGTGGTTGATATCTCAATGCAATTATTCTGATCAAGCAGAAACAATAGAGCATTGCTTCACAGACTGTCGCAGACATGAAAATGTCAGGCAAAGATTTCTGAAACCACCTATTTAAAAACTTGGCCTTGAACTTTCCACATCAGCATTACTCTCCCTGCGGGCGTCGGCCCTGGAGCATTGCAACAGGGGCATTTACGATTCTGTATTCAGTTATATAAAAGAAACACAAAGACTGCCATGTTAATAATATAAGGAGATATATACGTTATCATTCCATGCGTTTATTTAAATTGTCTGCATTTACTTACTTTTCCTATTATTTATTACTAGTTTTAATTAGAATTACATTAAGAAATCAATATTACTATTAAAATTTTCGCTTCAATACTAATTATCGTTATTGAGTAGGTTTTCTTTTCTTTTTTTCCCTGACAAATCCTACTGCCCTCGCGCTTCGTGGCCGATCGCCCGTAGTGGGTTGAGCCATTACTTCCTGGACCGAACAACCAACCAACCGCCTGACCTGCTCTCATCCGTGGTTGTGGTCGGTGTGAAACCAGCTGATAAACGCATCTACCAGGTAAACTCCCGACTGCTTCGACAGCTTATTTTGTTAAAACGTGGGTGAGCTAATGGAGAGGGCTAACGGGCAGTATTATGGTCATGGCTCGCACCAGGGGAATAGATAGAAGGGACTGCTTCTACTTCAGAGCTGTTCACTGTTGCACTTTTTAAATGTGGTACTGCGGTAGGGATAATGTGGTGCGCTTGCAGTCATGATTTTTCTCTTTGGCGAGAACTGGACGGCACAAGGAAGCATATTGACTGAATTAAATACGCCCCCTTCATCAAGGAGTTATTTACAAAATGTCTCTTCCATAGAATCATACCGAACTCTCGTGTGTCATGTACTTAGGTAAAGATACCTTCCCTTTTTAAGGGTTGGGGTGGCCCAAGCTAGGTTGGCCGCACGCCCTGGCATAATGTTTTAGAAATTGCGTGATTTAAATTTCGACACTTATTTACACATAGTGTTTTCTCTTGAGGTGGTAAATATTTGCACCTGGTATGTTCTTGCTGTTGCTTCTGGGTTGGCGTAAAGGCTGTGTGCTCCCCAGCCCCACCCTCCCCCGTTTACCGACAACTGTCATCAAGAATATCTGTTTGTGCAGTGCCACAAAAGCAAAGATGTGGTGCACTGAATTACATCAGACTTTTTGCTAGCATCATGCGTGGGGTAGCTTCACTGTGGCTGGAACAAATGTGAAAGCGATGGGTCTGATGTTTCTGTCGAATCGTATTTACAGGTGCTCAGAGACACCGGGACCACAGAGTCTGTAACAGCGGACGTGTACATAAGCCAAATACTGACAGGGGAGCCTGCTTGCGTAAAAAACAAAAATAAAAAAACCCCGAAAATAGGAGTGGAGCTTTGGGCATACGGCAGACATTCTCAACATATTACCAAAAGTTTATGACTGTAGCTAAAGCGGAAAAGTGTGCAGCCTACTAATACTTGTTCCTGAGTTACTAGGTGTATGCTCACTAGTATACAAAAAAAAAATAGTGTGACCGCTCTAAAAGGGGCACAGAACCGAAAAAAGGCGTCACTCGCAAATAAGTTTATTCTGTGCAGAGAAGCGATATACACAGCCGCATTAAACATGCACAAAGCACATCGTTTCACAGGCAGCTGAAGATATATTGAAGATGGCGAATAGCAAAAAACCCTCTCTATCCTAGACAAAAATTGAAAAAATAGCCGCCACAGACGTGTCATTTGCACACATTTCGTTATTACATTAAAAAAAGAAAACTCGAGATCGAGCTGCCTGTGCCTTGGGCGGCTTACTGTAATGGGCACTCCACTGTGCGATTTGATCTATTGAACTATGTTAAGTAGGACCACCCTTATAGAAGACTCTCGCTGTATAAGACAGACATAAAAATAACTTGTTGAACCTTTAGTGTACGTTGAACCTTTCCGCACAACAATGTACTACCAACGGGGTATGATGTGCTTAGAGCGGACACTACTTGTGGCGGTTCGTTTTCAGGGTGCTGTCCCTGTTGACCACAGGGGAAACTCAACCACTGCCCGGTAGCAACTGTTGTGGCAACACTACAGCAATCAAACCGTCCGTTGACAGATAATATATTGCAGGAAAACCTGATAATGGGTAAGGTATTCCCGAGCTCATCGCATACTTC
>JALIZH010020791.1:40000-124590 GCA_030522465.1 Rhipicephalus appendiculatus | reverse complement strand
CAAAAACGATGCTGTGGTACCTTTGGGGTGTCGCTAAGTTACAGTTTTGCTTATCGAAGGGGCAACAGTATTCACGTATGGATTTTGCGAACTTTTTGATTTAATGAAACACATCCCACGTGACCATCAATTCGGTACATCGAGTTTTATATCTGTATATATACACGAGGAGCAAGCCTGCGTGTCGGTGTCGGCTTTGATGTCAAACCTTGCTGTGTGATTTCCAATACTGTAGTGTGATGGAAGCCGGTGGCAGAGGGTGGCCCCAAACACTAATTACAAGCAGAACATCAATCCTGCGCAAACCATTCCCGCCAATGAACGATGCCACAGGTGACGTAACACTTCTTAGAGTGTATCTTTTTGACAGAAAGCCGACTAGCGCACCTCACACATCAATTAACTGCAGTCACCACGAAAAAAAAAAAAAGAAGTTTCTCAGCTCAACGTTGTGGTGGGTACGAGAATGCTGTGCTGTAGCCTTCTCGATTACCAAGATCTGCATATCTCGTCTTCACCTGAATGTCCATCAATTTGATATTCCAACGTGTATTTGTGACGCGTTTCGAGGATTTCATATCTGATCAGTGATCATATACAGAATAACTCTGTATTATTTTCGCTTCATGTACACCAGAGTGAAAGTGCAGGGTATCCTAATAAGCTCCTTTATCGTCTTATCCATTGCGTGTTTTTTTTTATGTACCATCCCATGCTCCATTTACATTGTTTGTTTATGATACCAATTCTTACATGTGGTGTTCATTTCTGAAAGTAAGCGCAACTAGATAGACGAAGATTACTACCAAAAAATCACATGTCATGACACGAGGTTGGAGAAGAGTCCCTTGTCCAGCCAAATTTAACGAAATGTGGGCAGTCGGTCTAAGAACTCGCTAAATGCCGGCCTTTCCATCTGTTTCTCACGCCGTTAGTGCGGTGCCATTATTGTCGCGTAATATTCATCATTCGTGTACCATGTAGGCCTTTATAATGTCATTGAAAATACGCACATTTATCCTGGGATGTTGCGAATAAAATGTTCAAGAAGCTCTTGCTGATTTTAGTAAGCTTCCAACCACATTCCCTATTTTAACAGCGAAGGTGTTAGTCAGACCATAAAGACGGCAGTGGCATTGCAAAAAATTAGGGGATCCTTAAGCTTCGCCTTTAAGAGTTGAACGCGATAGCGATATCCCGTCCCTACTGCGTACTTCAATCACTTAGTGCATACTATGTAATGGGTAGTATGGTTTAAACCAGGAGAAAGTATGTGCGGCAAATGTGGAAAATGTTTTCGAACTTGCTATGCACCCACTACGTGGTGTTAAGGGAATACGCGCAGTAAGGTGTGTGCCATTTGTAATGGGTGGCTGGCTTTAAACTATGGAATCGTTATGATAGTCAAATATTCTGACGCCCGATGGCAATTTACGCTTGTACCACGCAATATTCCTGGGATATAACATGTTATATTGCGACGCCTTTATAAAGGACGCTTGCGTTTGCGAAGCATGGAAGTTATTTTCCCTGCATTTCCAAGCAGAGGAAGTTATTTTCACAGTATATCCAAGCAGAGTCATGGCTGTGTGGTAGAACACCTGCTTGCCACGCAGACGACCCGGGTTCGATCCTCACTCGGACCCGAAAATTTTTATTATTTATTTTATTTGCATCTTTCTCGATTTTTCGGTCACGGACAAGATGATGATTTTTCGGTCACAACCAACGACGCCGACACCGATGCCGACGCCGGAATTTCTGCGAAACGAGCTCTTTAACGCTATCGCGTTAAAACTCGTCATGCTGTTGCCGAGCATGGCAAGCGCTCCGCGATGAAGACCGCCGCGCATAGCGACCGGTAGAGGCGCTGCGCATACCGTTCCTTGGTAGTTTAAACTGGCGTGACGTCATGCAAAGCTGCGCTCTGCGATGGAGACCGTTGCGCATAGTGTCCTAAGGCAGTTTAAAGCCACGGGCGCAAGCAGAGAGAAAATAAGATAGAAAGAAAGAAGTAAGCACCGCGATCACATACCGCCTTACGTGGCCAAGCCGCGCATGCACAGTAGCTAAGCCAAGCCCGCTGACGGAGAAATCACACGCTACCTCCGCTTTACATTCCATAGCCTGCAGCCCCATCGTACCAAGACAGTCATGGGGCGTCCTAAGAAAGTGCGTACTCCCAAAGTAGAAGGCACGCATCTTGAGGCTAGATATGTTGGCCGACGGGCAGTACGAGCTGTGACGTGCCCTCGCTTCGCTATGTCGAGCTTTGAGCGACTTAGTGCAAACTTCCCGAGCTGCTTTTTTAACACAAAAGTGTTTTATGCCAGCAACCACCAAGACATCAGGGACGTATTTCTGTCACGGAAATGACGTCGAAAAATTATACACAATCAGATGTCAAAGAAAAAATTTCCGTCAACGGGCATCGAACCTACGACCTCTCGGTCCGCAGCAGCAGATTCCGAGCACGCTATGCACTGCGCCACGGCCATAGACGCTAAATGCTTTACAAACGCGCTTTTTGTATCTTCCACTTTCATCACACAGTTCTCTTCTTCAGCGGTATGGCGTCGCCCCCTTGCAGCAGTAAATAGTGTAATTAATCATTACTAAGGCCTCCGTGATTAGCACCTGCAACGCGTGTTGCTACGCGTCCGTCCCAGTCGTCGCGTTTTCAATGGAAGTGTGATTTTGTCAACGCCTTAACGCAACAAGAGGTGGCGACCTTATCCCAAGCGTTGGCCTCAATCATGGCGTTCATCAAAACGAAAAATAGCCCTGCGACGCGTGCCTGTCTCAAGTGGGTCTTATACCGCGTTCCTGGCTTAAGCTCGCTCCGAGAAAAATCGAAGTCGGGCTACACGGGCGACACGACGCGCTTAGCGTTTCCCTCTGGTCCAACCGTGGTGTTCAATCACAATTAAACATGCCGCAGAATGGCGATCTTAGTCAAAGTTTTGCGTCCCCTTAGCGATGCTCTTTTGGATATCACGCATCTTTCTCTGATTACGCTCTCGCCATTAACAGCTAGCTGCCTCAGTGGTTTATTTAATCATTGAACAGGGACGTTGTCGTCGGGATGGAAATGTACCACGAAGCGTTAACGTATGTGCATCCATATTATACATTGTGCAAGCTCTCCAACATCAATGTAGAGTAAATATTCAATTACCCCTGTACGGGAATGTTTTACTTTTGTGTTATACCGATTCCTATGACGGAGTGATCAGGCATGTATTTCTTTTTACTTGACATTTAATCCCCTAAGACAACAGCGTAGCTACGCACCCTTGTTGTTCTCCTGTCCTTTGTATCTAAATACATTTCAATGCCATTGGTCACATAGCTTCTTCTCGTCACTCAAGAGTACGCTCACGTTTCGAAGCTTACTAGTCTTCCGTTGCTCCGATTTATCGTGGTGGTCGTCGCACTGGTTGGTGAAAGCCTGGGCCACGTCTGCTAATTCGTCGTCCCATATCTGCAGTACGCAAGTTTCAACATTAGATTGACCAAGCGTCATGACGCTATTTTCAATCATTGCTCTTAATTGTTCAGGCACTTCAGTGCATTTGAAGTATAGTAATTCACAAAAATGGATGTTTCCATGAGTGCTAAAGAGAAAATACCAATGACTGTTGTGTTCTTCAGCTGAACTTTTTGATGGTAGTAAAATGTAGTGAACTGTATATGTAATCAATGTCGTCCAAAATATCTCTATTAAGTATATAACCCTACGAAAAACATATTACGATTGCACCACACATCGGCTTTTCCAGCTCTTTCATCCTGTCGCTATTAACTACAGAAATCTTCATTGGCTAGAAACACTTTACGTCTTCTTCAGAAATGCAATGTTGTCATTTTGAGTACAGTCCTACGTATATGCTCTATTACCGGTACACGTGATTCGAAAACTACCAAAATTCATTAGAATATAGGTTCAAGATTATATGTGTGTGAATTAATGATTTCAATAGTACACGTCATAATCACTGTTTTTATGTCGAATAGAAACTAGAATGACAGTGTTCATCAATGCACTTTGTTAAAAGTGGCGTTCCAGAATAAAATTTCAGTAGCACTGAAGTGTTTATAACCAACCAATTAACCAGCTGCCACATTCTCATTGTGAAACGTCAGATTACGACACTACCATAAATATCACTGCTGATTTGATAAAATTAAACTGACCATGTCATACTACTGCCCGGTATATCACAGCCTATGCTCAGCGCTTCTGTATTCGTACCAAGCGGTACATGTTCGTAGCCGTTGGAAACCCGGATAGCCTCCCTTGTGCCACCTGGGATCTGAAGTCGTTGTGGGCCTTAAGCAGTTCGGCCTTCTCGACGTCGCTGAGTCCAGTTGCGACGAAGATGCAGTTGGGGTTGGGAGGCTTGCAGGCCGTGTGCACTAGTCCACCCGGGAGATTCTTGTACTCAGGCCGGCAGGTGGCGCCCACAATATTGACAGGAACAAAAGCGGTGAACAGGAACAGGTTGATTGATGAAGCAATGACCATATTTTTCCTGACCATGGAGTTGTCACTTCGGTGGTCAGCAAGTATTATGCACCGATCTATCCGGACCTACGTGAGAATCGAATTACTACGTATAAAAAGTATGTTATTATTAGCATGCTCATAACTCATTAACACTCATCTATCTCATTAATCATGTGGTATGGACACGTTCTTGTCTTTCCAAATTATGGTGATAACTTATTGGCAAATATAGGATATTTCATATGTTTCGGGATGCGAATACTATTGTTTTGCATTTCAGCACAGGTATTGCAGCGGTGCTGCTCAGCTGTTTGAGTATACTATAAGACTGTTTTATTTTTCATTATATTTAGGTGATTCATTATTAAAGCTTCGATACGGAATGTATAGGTGTGGATGCCTTGTCAGGCAAAGGAATACCCCTGTGTATACGAAGCAATCTTTCCGCACGCGACGCCAGCGCCGTATGCGCCCTAGTGGCATGATTCTTAGCTCTAAGGTCGCCGGCTCACCCACTGGAGCTACAGCGCACCACCATGTGACTGTTGTAGCCCGAATACGTGATACTGATGATGGCGATTACTGACTAGATAGCATGACCTCATTATCTTGGATGTTTGGCACAAACAATTGTCATACCGTGCAGACAGAGAACGTACTTGTAAACATGAAACACCAAAACACTAGCCAGGCAAGCACCAGTTTGTATGCAGAGCACTAGCTTGATTTTTAATGGATTGCCTGGAGAAAAGAACTACAGAAAAGCGCGACATGACAACATTGTAAAAGAGGAATAAACATATATTAAAAATCGGCATGAAATCTAAAAGAAAGCGCTAGATTCGATAATGAATCCTTTGTGGTTGTTATGCCATCTGGTTTACCACCAAAGAAACGAAATGTATGGCATATGAGCTCGACGATAGTCCATGTCAGGTCAATGGACCATTTTTGTCAATAGGGAGGTTATCATGAAAACACCGCCCATTTATTGCTAAACATTTGCTTTCGAAGCATTCTAACTCAAATCCATATCGAATGCCAGTATATGTTGATAAAACAACGCAGAATGACAATGTGATAAATCTAAAGTGGCCAGCTTTTTGGCGCTGCAGTTCGGCAGGAACTAAATATTGCGGTAAACAAAAAACTTTTATTATTAGTGCAGCAACCGTAGACAAGTCACCAATATTGCTTATTACTATATATATAGCGGTTAGTAGCGGGACCTTTTTGCAGCGGACTTTGCTGTTCTCTGTGAAAACCAGATCGCGCTCAGACTTTTTGCCTCACATTAAAAAAAAAAATAGTGAGTAGTAAGGATGACTTTTTCCACCTCGTGAATAAGCTTGATGTTTTCTCGCGGGCCTTTCCATGCATCATCGTGGCATGCCCGGCACTTTCAGGTCCCGAATGGCATGCGCGTTATTAGATTGAGCTAGCATCCTTGATGGGAAGTAGTATGCGCCGAGTTTTCAAGAAAGGGAAGACTAGAACACTAGACGATGACTATCGTTGTGGAACATTTACCCACCTTTATCACGCTTTTTTTTTTTTAGGGTGCGAGCTAAATGGGTGTACTTGGGGTGTCCCTGTGCTTCATAACCAAGTCCTCACCTGACTTCTTTGCGTTTCTTTTCTCAAAACCTACGCACTCCCAACATTCCTGCAGAAGTGCTATGTGACTGTGGCAGACTGACCCCGTTAGTTACAGGGAAGTACAAGGCGCGCGATGATAACGTAAGGAAAGCAGGTGATATACATGCTCACTTTTTTATGGCAAGACGCGCCATATGTGCCGTTTGGCTCAGCATGTTGCGTGATAATGCAGTCAAGCAGTCATACACTGTAAAAAAAATTACTCCCAGGTGGGAGTAAAACGCCTGTCCTCTAGCGAACCCCTCCCCCTGTTCGGAGTAATTTTTCCTCCGGACCTCCGGAGCAAACTTCTTATTCCGGCTGGCCAGAGCAATTGCGTGGCACAGCCGGAGTACTTTCAATGATATTTCACTCCGGCCGACAGGAGTGATTGCGTGGCGCCGCCGGAGCACTTTTTACCGGAATTTTGCTCCGGCTGGCCGGAGGGAATGCGGGGCACCTCCGGAGTATTTTACGAATGTCCTTACTTCGTCCGGACTGAATTGCAGTGCGATGGGTCACGAGTATTCTTTTTTAATTCTTTGCTGCACTGTTTGTTTATTCTATGCTGATCGTGTCACGCATTGGTTAGATGAAGGAATTCTCATGCAAACACTGCAGAGTTACTGTGTATTTTTTCCACAGAGCTCTAGCAGATGAAATTCAGGAGAACACTTGAGTTCTTTTTACTTGATTTATTCAAAATATGCTGCAGCTTGTGGCTGATGACCCACCATTTGGGAAAAGAAGACAAGAAGAAACAAATATACAAAAAGCCACCAAAAAAGAACACAAGAAGACAGATCACATGAAATCAGCAGCACTCAAGTTTTAAGCGCAGCACGTTGAAATGAAGTCCAGAATGCCGTAAAACGATGCACAACAAACGAAGAAAGCGTAGCCGCCGGGAACAATCTCCGCAGGACCATCCATCACATTCATTGACGACGCAAGGGTTCAGCTGATTGTTTCCTGCATAATTTATCAAAAACATAATACATGAGAACTGCAAGTCATGCCAGAGGCACGAAAACTGAGGACACTGAAGCCGCGGGTACTGATTAATTCCCATACTGTCTGCCTGTCCATGAGAATACCCAGGTTCTTAAACGGACCACACAAAAAAGACAGGACGAGCGCTCAATATCAAGAAGCATATCACATGCACACCGGTGTCAGCCAGCCGCTCCATGATAAAAACACACCTCCGTGCCGCGGACAAAGTTCAAAACAGGCGAAAATTTTCCATATATTTCTAAATCGATACCTCTACTTCTGCTGACATATTCAAAAGCATTTTTTCCCACTAAAATGAGCGACTTTTGGTACTCTCGAAGACAGCATCAGGAATACCTCTCACGATTAACTTGCTAATTTTCTAAAATAATATAGCTGCACGATTATTACAGTCGCATTTTAGTATGTGATCATCGTCCTACTTCCAGCATATTAGGCTACAGTTTGTATACTTGCGGCCGGTTCTTAAGAAAAACGTACCTTCATTCTGCTTTGCAAAAGAGTCTTCGAGAGAAGTTCGCGTTGTATTTCTTTTTTTTTTTATTTGCAGCACCCGCTTTGTCGTGAAACTTATCGTAATGAACATTTTTTCAAAATAGTTATTGCATGAGCATGTATCGTTTCCAAATGAACAGGCTCGAGCACAAAATAAAGTTTACTCCTACTTAACGAAATAAATTAGCAATCAAAAGTACAAACATTACGCCAACTATGCCAATTGCATCATCAGTATAGTACACTGACAGAAATGAGAGGAGGTGGACCAGTTTACTCAACACACAGGTCCGTGAAGACGTCCGGCAGGAGGCCACGGATGGTGATGCACGCCGAGGTGTCACGACGTGTGCACCAGGATTCGAGGAATTTTCTTTTCCTTCTTCTGTTGACAGACCAGCGTCGTTGCATCGTCCAGGTCAATGCTATGTCTCGTCTTCGCGCACTGTTCGTCAGAGAAAGATATAAGTGTTTGATTCTCAGAGAGATATGGGACATGAAGGCGAACATTTTGACAGTTTTACCCGTTTGGTCGGGGAAATTCAACTCACCCCCTTCCCCCCCTCCTCAAAAAAAAAAAAACAAAAAAAAATACTGCATTCACGGCCATTGCAGCAGGACTGAACACAGAAAAAAAATGCAGCAGCGCGATAGTTCTCTCTCCCATCAACACAGAAAAGACTGCCAGTTTCTCAAGAAGGTGCCCTTTTTTCTTTTTTTTTTTCTTTCGCTACCATACCCCTCCGCCCAACGACGGTGAGCGGTGCTCTCAAATGGGTTGCAGAAATAAGCGTGAACCAACCTCCCCATACAGACAAACATCCCGCGCCCCACAACACGTTCTGCAAAGCAACCCCACCTTCCTTTCGCATTCATCGTCACTGTCTCGTCAGCCGCTTTCCCCCCTATTTTGTCATGAAAGCACCATGTCCGCCGAAGGGTCAATTATACTTCTAGATTAATATCTCGGATACCATTAATACAATCAAAATAATTTTTTCACCAATACGAGTACGTATTGAAAATTCGAAAAGTCTGTTCCGAACACATTTCCCAAGCCCAATTCGCTAAATTTATAACGAAATAACGCTGATTTCAGTTATTCCTGTTTTATTAATTCAGTTTACATGATAAATCAAAATAATTTATACGTAATGAGAGGCCTCGAGTTGGCGTTTATTAATATGGAAAGCGACAAATATTACCGTTTATGTATACTGATCAGACCAAAATATCTTTTAATGAATTAGGTTTACTTATAAAAATTAATAACCTTTTATCGAATCAACCCACAACTATGATGTTTTCTATTAATGCATATCTACAGAGAGTCGATCAGCGCTCCAAATATTACAGTGGTGTGCTTAAAATTACCGAACTTATTCATATTAAGAAAGAAAAGCACGTGCTCCAAACAACGCATTTTCAATATTTCCACTGAATTTTTACTGCCATCTTGCAAAGCTAGCCTAGTCTTGATAACCTACTTGGTTATCAGCACAAAATTACTCAATTTTAGCACTTTTTGAAAAGAATTACACAGAGAATTCAAGAAGAGCTCACTCACCAGTTTCGCGCCGCACCAGCGACTGCCGGATCGTTCGCGACTCGCGAGATCACAATGTGTCGTTCGTTGCACGGGACCATCACACGATCAAGGTTCCCGCAACTCCGTTCTGTCGATGACAACCTTCGTTGATGCTTGTAGTCGCTTGTGATGTCCACAAGGTGCACAGAACGATTTCCTTTTCCCGAACGCGGGCGAAGGATTCGCGCGATCCTCGCTGCACTTCGATTCGGGTGGCTTGGCCTGCGACATGTTGGTTTGTGGAAACCGGTCGCCCGGCGAGGCTGCCTACGTCACTTATAGCTAGTTTCAGCAAGGTACGTTCCTCCTTTCCTGGTCGTTGACCTTTTTGCCAGTGGTGGTTGTGGTTCGAAGAAGAAAAAGGCGCCTAATTTCTGCAGCCCGGTCGGGAGCACGGCGCAGCGCCTATTTTTTTTTTTTTGCCAGTGAAGGCATCCCAACACCACAAAAGCTTCTTCAAACATTGCTGCGGGGTTGTCCAGCCTCATTGTTGCCTCTCAGCCTACGCATTGTTAACGAGACGCCTGTCGTGCGGGGGAACGCTTTGTCACTGGAAAGGAGGAGCTGTACCCGCACTGCGCCGGAGTATTTGCGGAGCATCCACGGAGCATAAGTGATGCGCCGGAGCACTTACGGAGCACCTACCGGATAAAAATCAGGGAACTCGTCCCGATTCCCTCCGTCCATCGCCTACCGAAGTAAAAGGGCGGAAAACGAATGTACATGCCCCGGAGCATTCCGGTTTGAGTGAGGCTACCGGAGATGAGAGGGAGCATCACCCCCCGAAACCCCGCGGCTGGGTATATTTTCGTCTACAGTGTAGCGAACAAAAGGAAAAAAAAACATTACACCATCTCCCACTAAAGGGAACCATGAGGGGATGCGAAGCAGCATTGGGGGGTGCACACGAAGTTTCCGTTTACGTTCACTCGGCCGTCGAAGCCAAGCGTCGGCGTCGAGCTACCGCTTCCGCTACAGAGAGACAAGGCGAGTCTGCGGCGAGGGTAGCGAGGCTTTCGAGACAACTGCAGCGGCCGGGAACCGACGGAGCGACCCCACGATTCAAGCGGGTCTTCCTCGACCGAGCGCACGCGGTTACATGAAACGGGGGAGGGAGTGGGTTTACAGGCTGCAGCGCAGGGGGAGGAGAGGAGAGAAGGCGACCGAACGCCTGCGTAAGCGCCCGCGTAAAGGAGGAGATTGCGTGGCTGCAGCGCGGGGAGGAGGAGAGAAGGCGAGCGAACACGTGCGTAAAGAAGGAGAGTGGGAGAGAGAGTAGGCGCATGCGCAGTAAGGGTGGTCAGGACGCACACCACCGTATTCGCACCTAAAATGCGTTGCTGAAACGCAGGAAGTGTGAGAGTGTTCACCAAGAGGAATAGTATGACCGTGCGGTATGACTGTCGGGCAACGTTCGTTGCTTCTCCCATCGAAAGGTTTCCGCAACAGCACATCCGTTTCCGTAGACTAAACAAGCTGCAAGTCAGTGGCGTTCCGCCTGGGTCTCGAATATCGGTGTCGACACAAGCTTCCCTGATGCCCATCGCCTGTATTTGCCCAAAGAGCCCACACGCGAGAACCGTTGGTAGAACGAAATGTGTATACTTGCAAAGAGGACTGTTATTCATGCACTGACAAAATGAGTTACACACTAGCATTTGTACGAGTATCAGAAGTGAGTGCTTTTAATCATTAGGAGCTTAGGCAAGTGGAACAAAGTGCTTAGTCCAGATTCCCCGCCACAATATAAAAATGCCTACGCGTTTTTTATTTCAGAATATCAATAATGCATGGACTTTAAGTGCTTTGTTGTGCATATGAAGGGAATAAAATCAACACTCACATCATTGCAAAAAGACAAGAACGAAAGAAGCGCGCTCACAATTACACAAGCAAATATGGACTAGTATCATGCTCCAACTTCGCCGAGTCTGTTTCTTTTTTTTTTTTTCACACGTTATGCTTGAACGAAAAATATGCTCCTGAGTTCTCCGAGAAGGTTATGGAGGGATCACACCAAGGAATGGAATTCAGCACACTGCGTCATTCCTAGGAGTGTTTTACAGATTTTTTCTGATGGAACAGGACAATAGTTGTCACAAATGGTTTGGCATTGCTGCTGTTCCTATCACGTTTAACTAGTAGATGTTCCGTCTGTTTTCCACGACGCATAAAACATAATTCCTAAGAAAGCTCACCTTTCGTTTCCAACTCGCTTGCTTTCTTCGTCTTCTCCTTCACCTCAGTAATGGTGGATCATACCGACCAGTGTGGTTTGGCCAAGAAATAGATCAATAACTTCATTAGAGTTTACAGGTAACGTCGCGCGACTGATTTAGACAAAAAATACATAAAGTTGAATTTAAAATGTATGTACTGTAAGAACGTGAAAATAAATGCGATGACGCGGGAACCGATGAACATTTCCCCACCGGATGTGTGAAGTTGCATAATGCAAGGTTTCATTTCTAATCGACAATGTGGCACCACATACCCGTGAACAGCAATACATAATGAATGTGATTATATAAATATAATAAAGGGCTAGTGAAATAGTGAATTGTCTAAGGTACAAGTGCTTTATTCTCTTTAGATTTTATTTTCTGCGATGATATTTGTGTTTAGTAGTGCATTCGGCCACATCTGCAGTAGAAATAAAAGCATTGCGACTTCTGAACCAACCTTTGTTCTGAATGTTTAAGGACAATGGGGGGGCAAGCATATCCATCCACGAGTAATATTTTATTGCATAGAGCTGTTTGCTACTTTGTATTACTTTTGACAAGTCCACTCATACAGTAAAAAATCATGTGTTCTTTTATAAATGTTTATTCTATTAAAAAAAAAGCAGAAAGCTTCAATTTATACCTCTGCAAAGTGTGACGAGACCTCACTGAAGCCATGTAGCTCATGTTGTATATAAGGCAACAAGTTTTTTTTTAGTTGCACATAGCCCAAACAAGGGCATAGACCCTTTGCAAGCCATCATATAGCGTCATCCACGTACGCACGACACATTTAATTATAGGAGTACGTTAGCATAAATGTGTAATCTATGCGATCTAACGCGAAATAACGACACTGTCTAAAGAAGGCCACACGTCGATGTTACGGCACTGCGAAATACTTGAAGGCGGTTGCCACCCGTAGGTCATTGAATTTACATGTACAGTATTTTTCAAAAAGGAACAGGGAGTACTTTAGAAAAAAGCCATAGTCAGCTGTGAACACTTCAAATGATATATAACTTCGAAGTACAGAAAAAAACGCCAGGCCTGCGCGGAATGCGCAGTACAGTGACAGCGAAAGCTGGAAGAGCAGCATTTCTAGAACCCGTTGTAAACTCTCGTGGGACTACTAGTACAAGTACACTTGCAAGGTACCCTCTACGCCATAAATCATAACTGTTGTTAAGTTGGGAAGCACCCAGTATGCAATTATTCGCAAATATTCGGAAAAGCGGAGTACCCGCTACACATCTGCAAGGCATTATGCGCACTTTGTTTATGCGGATGCTTATGACAATGAATAATTATGGCGGAGTGCTTTGTAAAGGGTTGGCACATTTAAACGACCCACCGGTTATCTAATTCGCACTGTTGAAGGCGCTGTCGCTATTTTGCTCTCCTACCTCACTACATTATAATCGTTACCGTGAGAGAACTTTATGGAGGTCCTGAGAAAACCTATCATGGGGTCTTATGAGCTTCCTTGGCAACTGATGCAAGTACACTTGCGAGGTACCCACTAAGCTATAAATCATAATAATTTTTGTGAAGTAGAGCAGCATCCAACATGCCACTATTCGTCGTTCTGGGAAAACCGTGTTACCTGCGACACACATGTATCGCATTATGTGTACTTTCTTGATGATGTGGCTGATGATCATAAACAATAATGGTTGAGTCCTTTGTAATGGGTAGGGAGCATTCAACGACCCACTAGTTACGCAATTCACATTGTATAACGCGTGGTTATTTTAGCTCTTCTACCCCGTATGTTACGCATTCTAACGTCGTATGTTCCCGACATGTAGCCTGTATAGGGTCTTTTTGCGGAAAAGTTTCAACTACCCTCGTGGCTCTGCCAATAAAGAAAAATTCGGTAGATCCCAAGTACCACGGGAATCGATGTTATGCGAAGCATGCGGAGGCAAGGCGACTGGGTTGTAATTTTTTTATTGAGCCAAACGTTACGAAATGACCCTGAAGATATGTACAAATGCTGTACGCAAAACATATTGTTACGGTGGTTGAATTAAGGTTGACTGTGTTTATTTACAGCATGAGAATGAGGTCAGGCAATGACAGGCAAAGATGGAGTCCACAAGCCGCACCAGACAACCTCGTCCTCCTCTTCCTCTTGCCCGGCTCATACCACAGCCCGGCTCATACCGTAGCAATACCCCGGTTCACAGACGAAGCCCGCTGGGCGAGTCAAAATCGCTGGAGGGATGAAACCTCTTCAGACCAGCCACATGCACCAACTGCGTTCGACTTGACCGACGACCCGGTGACGTCAAGAGCGCCACGACGTACCTCAAGTCGCTCAAGCGATCTATGATGACAAACGGTCCAGTGTACTGCGGTAAAAACTTCTGGCATAAACCACGTTTGCGTTGAGGGGTCCACAACCACACATGTTCTCCTTTGTCGAATGCAATGTCATCGCGGCGTCGATCATACCGCTGCTTGGAGCGATCTTGTGATGCCAGTGTGCGCAGACGAGCAATTCGGCGGGCTTCTTCAGCGCGGCACAACGTTTCGGCCACAGAGTCCTCAGCATGGAGTGTAAATGGGAGGATTGTGTCGAGGGAGCTGCGCGGCGACCGAGCGTAGAGCAAGTAGAAAGGCGTGAAGTCCGTGGTCTCATGCTTCGCCGTATTGTACGCATAGGTAATAAACGGTAAGATGTCATCCCAGTTCTTGTGATTGGATGAGACGTACATAGCCAGCATATTAGTAAGGGTGCGGTTGGTGCGTTCTACAAGGCCGTTCGTCTGGGGATGATATGGCGTAGAATGTCTGAACTGCGAAGTGCATAGGCGAAGCAACTCTTCCACAGCGTCTGCAATGAATTGGCGACCACGGTCACTGATGATTACTCGAGGTGGACCATGACGAAGAACTACAGAACGCAACAAGAAGGCAGCGACGTAATCAGCTGTGGAGGATGGTATCGCAGCGGTTTCTGTGTATCTGGTGAGGTGATCGACGCAGACTATTATCCAACGGTTGTTATTCGAAGATCTGGGAAACGGTCCTAACAGGTCGATGCCAACTTGTTCGAAAGGCGTGGTAGGCGGCGCTATGGGATGAAGGAGGCCGTGCGGGGCACCCGTGGGTCGCTTGTGACGCTGGCACTTGTCGCAGCCCGAGACGTATTGCTTCGTGGAATGTCGCATGCGAGGCCAGTAAAACCGCTCCTGTGTACGATGTAAGGTGCGAATGAACCCAAGATGTCCTGATGTTGGATCATCGTGCATAACACTGAGAACATAGCATCGAAGACTCTCAGGAACAACTAGCAAATAACGCGCGCCACTTGCTGAATAATTTGTCTTATACAACAGTCCATCGTGAATACGAAAGCGACCAGTGCCTTTGTGACTGCGGGCATCAACGAACAAGGGGTCCAGAGATAAGTCGTTGCGTTGTTCCCGCTTGAAGATATTGGCGTCAGGAAACGTGCGAGAGACAGCGGCAAAACAGATGTCGAAGTTGTCCGTACTATCTTCCGTCGTGGTCATAGGAAGGCGAGAGAGGCAATCAGCGTCCGAATGACGTCTTCCACTTCTATACGAAATGTTAAAGTCGAATTCTTGGAGTCGTAAAGCCCAGCGTGCAAGGCGGCCAGAAGGGTCTCGGAGGGTGACCAGCCAACACAACGAATGATGGTCCGTCACAATGGTGAACGAACAACCGTAGAGGTAGCATCGAAATTTCTGAACGGCGAACACAGCCGCTAAGCATTCTTGCTCGGTCACCGTGTAGTTCCTTTCAGCCTTGCTTAGGGATCGACTCGTATAGGCAACGACATGCTCTGCATTATTATGTCGCTGAACAAGCACACCTCCGATGCCAATTCCACTTGCGTCAGTGTGCACTTCAGTAGGAGCAGTGGCATCGAAGTGGCGAAGAATAGGTTCTGATGTCAGTAGAAACTTCAGTTCAGAAAATGCGGCGTCACATTCAGGCGTCCAGTCGAATGGGCTGTCTTTTTGCAACAAGCTTGTCAGTGGGTGCACAACGTCCGCGAATCTGGGCACAAAACGACGAAAGTAGGAACATAATCCCAAGAAGCTGCGGAGTTCTTTCAGTGTCTGGGGTGGCTTGAATTCGCTGACTGCTTCGATTTTGCGGGGATCTGGCCTGACACCATCTTTGTCGACGAGGTGACCGAGAACTAATGCTTGTCGTTCCCCAAACCTGCACTTCTTAGAGTTCAAGACTAAGCCGGCCTTTTTGATACAGTCTAGGACAAGACCCAAACGGGTGTTATGCTCTTCGAAGGTACGTCCGAAAATGACGACGTCGTCCAGGTAGCATAAACACACCTCCCATTTAAGACCACGAAGGATAGAGTCCATAAATCTTTCAAAGGTAGCGGGGGCATTGCAAAGCCCGAACGGCATTACGTTAAATTGGTACAGGCCATCGGGCGTCACGAATGCGGTCTTCTCCTTGTCGGCAGGGTGCATAGGTATCTGCCAGTATCCTGATCGTAGATCTACCGAAGAAAAGTACGAAGCCGAGTGCAAGCAGTCAATGACATCGTCAATTCGGGGCAGCGGATATACATCTTTTTTCGTGATGGCGTTGAGTCGTTTGTAGTCGACGCAAAACCTCCAGGAACCGTCTTTCTTTTTCACCAAGATGACTGGTGCTGCCCACGGGCTACATGACTCCTCGACAACAGCCTTCTGCAGCATATCCTGAACTTGTTCGGCGATAACTTTGCGCTCCGACGATGACACTCGGTAAGGCTTTTGCCGAATCGGATGAGCAGTGCTTGTATCAATCCTGTGCAGAGCACGAGAGCACGGTAGAGATAGTGGTTTCTCCTCTTGGCAAAAGTCAAACACAGAAGCATGTCGTCCCAACAGGTGGAGTAATGTCTGCTGCTCGTGCGACCGCAAAGACTTGCTGATCATGCTTAAAATCCTTGACTCGTTGGAGCAACTGTGCGCGCAAGTGACTGACGATTCTTCCCTTTCGTCGTTGTTAATTGCTGCTATAGAATTGGCGGCGGCATCGTTGAACACTCCGAGCTTCATTCCTCGAGGGAGCACAACCGGCATTGATGAACAGTTAAGTGCCCACAGAAAGGTTGCTCCGCCATCAACCGATACAACACAACGAGGCACTAATATGCCTTTCTTAGCACATTGAACCGTTGCAGGTTCAACGACGGCATCAAAGACGGATGCGGGAGGGACGGAAGCCAATACTGCAACTGATCTCATTGACCAAGGTGGCACTGTCAGTTCATCGGAAATAATCAAAGCGTCATCTGCGGCCTGCGGCTCATCAACAAGGGCGGGAACAATTTCACCGCTGACAGAAAATTCACCGGTTCTACAGTCGACAAAAGCGCCACAGTCTTGGAGAAAGTCGATGCCGAGAATAACATCGTGGGTGCAACGCTGCAGTACCAAAAACTCTGTTGGGAACACCTTCCCTGCCAATATGACGTTAACGGCACAAACTCCCAGAGGATGAAGTATTTCCCCGCCAACACCACGAAATCTTGCTGATTCGTCCCAAGAAAACAAAACTTTGCGGCCAATGCGATTCTTGAAGGAAAGACTCATGACTGAAACTGTCGCACCGGTGTCCACTAAAGCACTTGCACGAAAACCATCTATTAACACATGTATCTTGTTTTTGAACATCGTAACTGGCGGAGACATCTGAGGCGAATCCTTTTGTGCGACCTCACCTCCATCGGTCGCGCCGGCTAGTTTCCCGGCGGTGGTGGTGGTGACAGCCGTCGTCCCGGTGAAGGTGAGCGGCGCCGTCGGGCAGGGGGAGGCGTCAAACTGCGGTCGGAAGCGGGAGAGCTGCTACGTCGATTCTCTCGTCGTGAGGTACTCCTGGAATAGCCGTGCCAAGGATCGTTGTGGTGACCATTGCCAGCTCGACGAAACGCTGACGGGAATCGTATCCCGATGTCTCTCGCTGCCAACGACAGAAACGAGCTGTATGTCCGGCGACACCACAACGGTAACACACGGGAGGCTGGCGGTACGCATTGTACTCCTGGAAGGCACGGCCCCGACGTGGTGGCACAAATGCATCTTCGTTCGGGTGTTCATAGGTGGTGGTCGGATGGCGGGGACGGCTGAAGCGGTGTTCGTACCTCGACTATTAGTCAATGCGTTGTGGCTTCTCTGTCCTCGGTACTGGCCTCGGTGGTGAGCAAGACCTGTAGTTGTAGTCGTCGACGCCTGCAGCGGCAATGGACACATCATGGTGAGAGGGAAGCGGCATCGGAGTAGCTCCGTTCGAGCGGGCGGGCGTGTCAGGGGAAGTCGGGCGAGCGTGTCGAGTGAGCTCTTCACGAACGATCGCGCGTATCGTCGACGCGAGATCAAACGACGTATATTCGTCAACACTCGCAACGGTGGTCACATTCGGCAGGCGACCGAACTTTGGAGTAATGCGCCGCATCTTCAGGGTCTCGAATGTGCGACAGTGGCGTATAACGTCGGTTACTGTGGCAAGGCTCTCTTTGCCAATGAGGAAGTGATAGACATCCTCTGCTATGCCTTTCAGTAGGTGGCCAACTTTGTCCTCCTCCGACATACAAGGGTTGACGGTCTTGCAGAGCTTCAATATAGCTTCAATGTATGTCGTGCATGTCTCACCTCGGATCTGGGCTCTTTGAAGCAGCGTTTGTTCCGCTTGCTTTCGCTTCGCTACGGAGTCCCCGAAACACTCCCTTATTTCGGATACAAAGCGATCCCAGGTCGTGAGGGTATCCTCGTGGTTTTCATACCACACTAGCGCCGTGTCGGTCAAGAAAAAGACTACGTTGGATAGCTGGCTAGCCGCGTCCCATTGATAATATTTGCTCACCCGTTTATAATGCGTGAGCCAGTCGTCGACATCCTCGCCAGATTTGCCACCGAACGTGCGAGGCTCTATCAGGTGCTGACGCAACCAGGGAGGAGCCGCGGCCGAAGCGGGTACTGACGGTGCTGCAGGTACTGGTGCAACGTGTGCGGCTGCGGGGATCCGGTTTCCATCTTCCCCGAGAGACATCTCAGCCGCCAGTGGTAGCGGAGGCAGTCCAGCAAGGCGGCGGCTTCGGCGTAGATCAGGCGCTTGCAGAACCGTGTTGCTTGGTAGAATACCCAGCACCTCCACCAAAACTGTTACGGTGGTTGAATTAAGGTTGACTGTGTTTATTTACAGCATGAGAATGAGGTCAGGCAATGACAGGCAAAGATGGAGTCCACAAGCCGCACCAGACAACCTCGTCCTCCTCTTCCTCTTGCCCGGCTCATACCACAGCCCGGCTCATACCGTAGCAATATGTTGAAAAGTCGCATAAGTTTCATGTAACCAGTTGTTTACAGCTGCGCAACGACGCCAACAGAAACATGGGTATTACCAACACCAGAAGCGGTAAGCTGATATGTAGCACTTGTGCTTGCGAGAATGGTAGCCCTGGATAGTGTCTCGTGGACCAACAACAGTTAACACAACATGACGCCTTCCTCATGGGAGTACATATGTGATGTTGATAAAATTAGATAGCCCGCACTGCAACCACAATTGACGTTTCACCAACATTATGCCTGCATATGATCTTTTTCGAAAGCAGTTCCGGGGCCTGGCGCGGCTCTGCGGTAGAATACTTGATTGCCACGCAGATTGCTTGGGTTTGATTCCTGCTGGAACCCTGATATTTATTATTTGCATTCGCCGGGTCAACGCTGCCGACGTCAATTTTCCTTAACGCTCTTGCAGTTAAATTACCAATGTCTGTCCTCGCCGTTCCGCGGTAGATATAAATTGACAAACAGCTGTGGCACATACCCGTATACAGTGTATGTGCCACACATGTCTGCAGGAAAGGGTTTGACGACGTACGCGACAGGATTTTCACGTTATTCATGTCATGACCAGCCAGACATATTCGTCAAAAGCTCTTACCCTCCGATACAAATTTTGGTCTACACCAAGTTAAGGGGGCGATCACGAGGGCACCCAGACGTAGGCGGCTAGATAGATAGATAGATAGATAGATAGATAGATAGATAGATAGATAGATAGATAGATAGATAGATAGATAGATAGATAGATAGATAGATAGATAGATAGATAGATAGATAGATAGATAGATAGATAGATAGATAGATAGATAGATAGATAGAAACGCAAATGTGCTTACAGTACGCAAAGAAATGCTTCGCATTTAAAAAAAAACCTCATGGCTCTGCGGTAGAATACTGGGCTGCACGTAGATGACCCAGGTTCGAAACCCGTTCTATCGTGGATATGTTTCTTTTTTTTTTGTTGTTTTTTGTTTTTTGTTCGCGCGATAGCCGTTGCGGACACCGGCGGTACCGGCGATGGTGACGCCGGAGAACTAGGGCTCCAAAAACGTCCGTTGTTGTGATTTCATAACAGCTTTCGCTATAAAAAAGCTTCAGATGATTATTTTCAGTATTCGCACAGTTTCACTACTTATACATACTTATACTATAGCATAAGTATGTCGATTTCAATATAAATACACCCATGAATGAATTAACCCTGCTGTGTACCGAAAAAAAAAATTGAGCAGATCTGAAGGTAAGTAATTAAAAGTTTAGGTGTGGTTTGGTGCCAAATATATTTAGACATCATAAAATTTTTGTATTGCCTGATCATGTTCAAGAAAATGCAAAGCGGTTTTCTCTATTTATTTTTTTCTTCCAAAGCATGCAAGATGTTGTCCGCCATGAAATCCAAATGATAAAATAGATTCACCAGAATACCCCGCGCAGGATGTGCCCTACGACTCGTTTTATATTTTCTCGTAGTCTACGAGAAAATATAAAACTAATAATATTCCCTTTCAAAAAGTTACAAATATGTTTAAAGCTTATGTAATTCGGGAGAAATCTACACCTTATAACACTTCGTTATGAGATTTTGTGTGAGCAAACATAACAATTTCTCGCTCAGAACATTACCTGGAAATGCCCCGCATAGTTCGCCTGTATTTCTATAAGCCATGCCAAAACAGACGGCCAGAAACAATTTCCACGCGACCTCCCCTGATGCATCTTTTCTGGGAATCTTCCAACTGGTGACGTCATACAAGAGATTTTACCTTCAACAACAGCTGGTGCGGCGTTCATTTTGGTGTGCACATTTTATCCCTTAAGAAGACATTGTTATTGTTAGAAATGGTGAATTCATTTCACAGACTCCAAAATATGTCAAGCTACGGCTATATCTTCATTTGTTATGCCGTTCGTATAAGGTCGCGATTCCCCACATGTGCTCCGCAATAAATATAATATCTGCTACTGCTCTAACAAATCGAGATAGAATAAAACGAAAACGGAAGTCCCTTTCGTACCATACAAGTCTGTCTCAAGCGTCGCAAACACTCTCACGACAGTCGATCATTATTAGACAGTTATAGTTTAGTGTTAGCGTGATAGCGTGATAGCGGGGTTGAAGGGAATAGCGTTACCGTGCCGGACACCGCGTTACAGTTTAGCGGGATAGCCTTTATGTGCCCAAGCTAGGACGGTGGCGTCACCTAGCGGAGGGTGAATTCATTAAAAAAGAGTGAAAAAGAAAAAAAAAACGGCGAATTCTGACTTGTGTCCCCCCTCGCGCAGCAATATTAGTGCTTTCATTTAGTAATAATAATAGTAAATAAATTTGGACCACGCACCTAAAGCTCACATTTTTATGTTGCAGATTTGTTTACACCGGTCTTCTAGTTAGGCCTAGAGATGTTTGAAATGGGAAGCGATCTCAAAAACTAGGCTAAATTATTCGTAATACTCGGTCGTCGAAGCCACCTGAGGGCAAGCGAAGTCATTTTGCACAGTCGTTAACTACGACAGAAGTGTATCCGTCCCCACCAACGCTAAATTCCGTTCGAAGCAGGCGTCCGAAACCACCGCCATGTTTTACGTACTCTACGTGGACGACGCAAACACGGTAACGCTAAGTAGACAGATTTAGTTGAGCGTCCGCAACGGCTCTGCGGACGCAGTCTGCCATTGGAAATGGCTGGCAGGCGTTGTCCGCAGAGCTGCTGCGAACGCCCAACTAAATATGTCTATTCTGAAAAATAGCTTGCGTGCGGTACACGCTACGGGTCTGTTAGCGTACTGCGCATGCGCATTTTAATCCCGCTATTCGGCTAGGCCCGCTATCCTGCTAAGCCCGCTAAAATATAACTTTCTATTGACGGTTTGTTTTCCTTCATGGTCACCGTCTTCGCTAGAGAGAGAAGCGCTTGTATCTTTAATGTAGGTTAAAGATAAATCTTCTAGATTAGCTTGTATTCTTAGTATTTATAATTCATAAGAGAATAAACAGCAAGCAGAACAACAACCGATCAATCAGCCAACTATTCGTGAGCTCGACCTTGAGTTGCGCGCCATATGCTATATAGTGATGTCAACAATGTCAGAAAGAAGCGCGATGTGACGTTGTCTGTAATGAACGTCGGTCATAATTGATAAGGTTGTTTTTGCCCAGAAACATTTACCAAGCACCAAATGGTTTCTCAGATAGATGAATATGAGTCATTGCCTAAATGCCGGAAACGCGCTGGTCGTTTACAGCTCATGCTTTCTTGTGTTTTTTTTTTTTGTTTACTAGAACCGGTCTATAAAAAAAGGTTTTACACAATGAAACGCGAACGTACAAACAGAACAAGGCCTAACGAGACTAACACTCTCGGTATTCCGCTCTAAATTTTTAGCCTTTGCACTCGTGCTTCAGGACAGCAGTTTACCTATGAGAGAAATAGGCTAACTGAATGAATTAACATCTCTTGATAATGTGTTGGGCATTTTTGCTCTGATCACTGTTGGTTAGACGTATTTATTGAGAAAAACACTGGATTATTCTTGTTTTAAAGTTTTTATTAGGTAACATTTGTGAAATAAAACATATTCATCTGGATATACCAGCTCATGTTCTTCATTGAATGAAAAAAAAAACTGCTTCTCAAAAGGTTGTTCCACTTTTACACTGAATGTCAAGTAACGCAACGACAAAGAGCTAGATAATTCATGCGGATGTAAGCGTAGTAACCACAAACTCGAATGTGCCCGTCAAGCCCAGACTTTCGCCACCAAACACCTTACCCACATCTGTTTACGAATACGAATTCACGCACCTCCCTCTACCCGCACTTTTAATCACCCAACCCCCCATCTCTTTGGAGCCTACGAGGCTCAGGTAAATTTACATAACCAAGCGACCATAAATAATTACGAAGGCAAGTGCCCTTGGTTGCAGCGTCATTACTCGTGATACTGCTAGTGATCAATTGAAGTCAGCATCACTATGTTCAGAACAAATACTGGATGCATATTTTGTTTCTGTTTAGCAGAAAATAAATTCCTATTTCTAGCATAAATTCTTCCATTTGCACAAAAATGATTCCCTCCATGTTTACCATATTTACTTATCCATATTTTGGTTACAATAAATGGAATCGTCTTCCGCGATCTGCCCTAAGAATACATGCTCTTAGTATAAGAAATGTTGTAGCTTGCGCCTCTGGTGTAATTCGCTGAACATATATTTAGGATCATTATATTCAAACATAATCTGTCACTAACACTTCTTCGTAGTACCTATGGTTCCTGTTGGACATCGCGGTTAGTCCTGTAGAGCTCTGCGAAAAATATTCCCTAAGCTGGGGAATTTTGTAGAAGCGCATGTGAAACACCATCCGCTGGAAACCTGCGCAACAAGGGGTATTTCCATTTGTCATTATATTTGGTGTCCCTGCTAGAGCACTGCACGGGCCGGGATTTTCAGCCCGGGCCCGGCCCGAGCCCGTAACTTGTTTAAACTTACCCGCCCGAGCCCGGCCCGGTGAGGCAAAGCGAGACCCGGGCCCGGCCCGTACCCGAGAAAAAAACTCGCCAACCCGGCCCGGCCCGGCCCGACCGCAGATCGGGCCCGACATGGGCCCGACATGGGCCCGAGCCAATAATCTAGGTGTTATTGCCCCAACATCCAATCGACAGGCCTTTTAAGTAGCAAATATGTACGCTTTGTTGGAGCATGCTTCGCTTACAATTATACTATAACTTACGGTAATCTCTTTTAAGAAGGGGCTCACGGTGGAAACAGCTGAGCTGATATACTGGATGCGATGAATGTTTTATTCGCAGAGGTACACTATACAGGGTATCCCAGCTATCTTTAGCCAAGGGTTAAAAAATAAAATTATTTGAGGCAGGCGAGTGAAGTCAGTTGAATATTGCTTACAGCCATCTTGCGCACTACAGGCAATTTTTTGTTTCGTAATTAACTAATTTATTAATTATGATTAATTTATAAAATTGATAAATATTGACATTACGCAAGAAATGAGAGTTGCAAAGTACGAGAGCGTCTTCAGAAACCCCTATTACATTATTTGCGATAAAGAAAGTTTTGCGCGTACCATTTTTTTCCTTGCTGCAAAGAAAGCCCGCGAAATACAAAAAATACCACGTGACTAGCGCATTCGCGCGCCGCGACCGTGCTGCTCTCAGCCGTAGTTTGAGCGAACAAAATCAGCTGCAACCGCGACCGGCCGGCTGCGTTGCAGCGGTAGGCCGATAAGTTGGCGGTGGTTTCTTGGCCCGTTGCCAGCCAGTTGGCGCGCGTAACTGTGCAAGTTGTAGCGAGCGCGGGCGAAGAAACCACCGTAAACTTAACGGCCTACTGCTGCAAAGCAGCCGGCGGGTCGTTGTCGCAGCTGATTTTGTTCGCTCAAACCACGGCTGAGAGCAGCACGGTCGCGGCGCGCGAATGCGCTAGTCACGTGGTATTTTTTGTATTTCGCGGGCTTTCTTTGCAGCACGGAAAAAATGGTATGCGTGAAACTTTCTTTATCGCAAATAATGCAATGGGGGTTTCTGAAGACGCTCTCGTATTTTGCAACTCTCGTTTCTTGCGTAAAGTCAATATTTATCAATTTAGTATTATTCATAATTAACAAATTAGTTAATTACAAAAGAGAAAATTGTCTGAAGTGCGCAAGATGGCTGTAAGCAATATTCAACTGATTTCACTCGGCTGCCTCAAATATAGTAATTTTTAACCCTTGGCTAAAGATAGCTGGGACACCCGGTATATACTTCTGCAAATACTATGGGGATGCAATCAAGGCTTCGACGGACACCCGACGGTTCGGGAAGAATCATTGAATAAAAAGACGAGGACACCGACCACAAGAGAATAAAAATGCGTTGGCGTTGCGGAACCCAGAACGGGAGCCTTGTTCGCAATGACTGTGAAGAAGGCTCCCGTTCTGGGTGCCGAAACGATATGGGGATCATCAAGAGCGTTTCGCAGCAGATATTGTAGCAAGGAAAGTGATTTTCAGCATGAGTTGAGTTTCAATGCAGAGCGCAATAAAAACAGGGGACATACAGAACAAAACGCTCTCTTCTCTTTGTTTACATTGCGGTCTGTTAAAATTTAAGGCATGATCTAACGACAAAGCGAATCGTGAACGCTTCTGGATAGTAGCGCGTGTCTTAAGCATAGTAGCACCTTGCCACAGCAAGAGAAATAGAGAAAGAAAGCCAAATTCATTACGTTGTTGTAAATCCACTAAACTAGACAAAAATTATAATGAACCGCGCACACCACGTGTAGTTTTAAAAACACGTATAAGCTGCCGAAAGGAAGGAAAAAATTATTCGTCATAGCATTCTTTTCATCTATCACACCGCTGAATACTCTCTAGCAGTTCTTGTGGCACATTTTACAGCTTGTTTCTTAACATGTAATTGTGCAAAAAATCAAATTACCAAAAGATACCAGTTTTAAGCACGCCACGCGCTGTTGCATCACATAGCCTGCCGCGCTAAAGTTTCTCGTACTGCTCGCGCTAGCCGCAGGGGCGTACATCTGCCTTGCGAATCGTGAAGGCGTCGCCAGTCTTTGTTTTTAACTTCCACCACTGGAGCAAATTTAGGATGTCTCTGCGGACTTCGGCACGATGAACATAGCTGTCCAGCTCATCCCTTCATTTCTCTCGCTCCCGAATGTCGTGACACTCTTAAATATCAAAACTCCTCTTTGAGGGTTCTCCTTGCAGTTTTCAGCAGTGTATGTTATGCATGTTTTGCATCGTGCTATCTCTCTCTTTTTTTTCATATTTTAATGGTGTACGGCATCCTAACGATGTTGTACAAGTAGAATGTGGTCATAGGACTTCGCGGTCATACGACTGACAGGGGGTGGATGAAGAGATCTCGATCTATTTTCGCGATTTGTTCCAGTTTGGTAATAAAGGCGCGAATAAGCTTTTCGACGCTTACTTATAGGATGCCTATGGTTCGAGGTAAAGGGACATCACATGGCACGGAATTCGTAATTGTCTGTTTTCTAGCCAGACATATCGTAAGCGAATATGCTTTGACCGACGCCTGGTTTAATGGACCTACGCTATTCTTGCTCATTCCAACGCTGTTGCAGCAGTATCATGTATCTCTCGCACTATATAGCGCAGGGGTCTCAAACACGCGGCCCGCGGCCCGTACACGACTGCCTTCGTCCCATTTTTTTAAAATATTCTTTATAAGTACGTCCTAAGGCTATATAGGCATGACAGGTCTAAAGCATTTTCTTCTGAGGCGCCCCGTGCGTCCACCATGCGTTGATACATAACCGTTAAAGAAAAGTCTATATTTCAGAATCGGCGTCCAGGTCTTAGTCATTTTGGAGATAGGTATAGATATGTTGTTGGAATCTCGCCTCCAAATACCCTTCAGAAATGGCCGATATATGGGATATGGGAAATGTCTTTCAAATGGCAAATTTAGGTGACATTTGGTACAACCTAATCCCCACCCCCCACCCTCTCCCACCTACGGTACTGGTCCTTGAGGGAGTAAATTTTCGTGAATGCAGACCGTTAGCTGATGCGAGTTTGAGACCCCTGCTATAGCGGAACAACAATGTGGGCGCACAAAGCAGGCCGTGCATGTCCATCTCGCGTGACATGACCACTGGGAGCCGTGATGGAGCCACGGAAGACAAATGTCTTTATAGGGATTCTACGCAACGAGACTCCGTGCAGTCCTTTCGTTTTAATGGAGGGCTGTAATATTGAAGAACGTTTCCCAGCTTTAGAGCTCTTGCGATGATGTTATTAGTTTATTATACTATTAGATGCGAAGCATCTTATGCTCGGGGCTATGTCCGTCCCGCGTCCCTCCCGCGTCCTGCGTCGGGCCACTTCCATGAAGTAGGGAAGCACCCACTATGCGAACCAGAACACTGTAGTACAATATAAGGCCGTCAACTACCACTGCAGTCACCAGAGTCATGGCCGAGAGCACAGAGAGGCTGCTTAGCAATGGCTAGGCAGGTGGTGTGTGTCGCCCAGGTTGACTCCATTCCTTGATCTTGCTTGCATGTGTTCGGCTTAGTCCGTCCCTCCTTCCCGCGTCCCACACCACCGCAGCGCATGCGCGTCTCCTCCCCCCTCTCTCTCCTCTCCTACGCTCACCCCCCTTTCTCTCCTCTAGGAATACTCTACGGAGCGACGCCCGCGTCCTACACCCCCCACAGCGCATGCGCGTCCCCACCCCCCTCTCTCCTAAGCTCACCCCTTTTCTCTCCTCTAGGAATCCTCTACACTACGGAGCGGATGCGCGTCCCCTCCCCATATCTCTCCTCTCCTACGCTCACCCCCCTTCCTCTACTCTAGGAATCGTCTACTCTACGGAGCGGCGCCCGCGTGCCATAGCGCATGCGCGTCCTCTCCCCCCTCTGTCCTACGCTCAGCCCCTCTCTCTGCTGTAGGAATCCTCTACTCTACGGAGCGGCGCCCACGTCCGACATCCCCACAGCGCATGCGCGTCCTCTACCCCTCTCCTACGCTCACCCACTTTCTCTACTCTAGGAATCATCTACCCTGTGGAGCGGCTCCCGCGTCCCACACCCTCACAGCGCATGCCCGTCCCCTCTCTCTATCCTCTCCTACGGTTCCGCCCGTTCTCTCTTCTAGGAATCTTCTACGGAGCGGCGCGCGACAGGTGGTGCGACAGCTGCATACTCCGCTGGGGGGCACCACGGTAGTTAAGCGGTATAAAAATGACGGAGCGCGCCTCATTCTCTCTCCTGTGCAGCGCCGCGATGAGCGCACGGGCCGCTGCCGCGAAACGAGAGCGGCGACGTTTTTCGCGCTCAAGCTAACCATCTCCCCGCTGCTTCGCACCCACACATGGTTCCCTTTAGCGGGAGATGGTGTAATTTTTTATTTGTGATCACAGAATAACAGTTGGGATATAAAATAATAAAGAATGCTAATAAAGCCCAGAATAGCCAGCTGTTAACTATGTAAGCGTCTGGTCTATTTAGTTTTAGCTCGCCCGTTTCAAGTAAATCAAGTAGCCCCATATGCAAGGAGCAAACGAATTTCAGTACTTCTCTATCATAAAACTCCAAATAGCTTGTCCCGCATAAAAGAAGCGTTTTTTTTTTTTTCGAGGCAAAATGTGAAACATATATGTATGCGCAACCCCTTTTGGAAGAAACTTAAGGGGACACTAAAGAGAAGAATACTTTTCCATTATTAGTAAATTACTCTTTTAAAATTCCAAAATAACCACGCTCGCCGTGGTAAGCGCGAAAAATGCACAAAAAGAAAGTGTGGGTGGCGACGCCACCTTGAAATTCGCGCAGCAGAAGTCGTCACGTCATAGATTCTGACGGCGTCTACTGGGGCCTATACGTAGATCCTCATCGGTAAAAATGAAGTAAATTGACCTCTGAATGGAACTTTGACCTTGATGTTCTCGTCTGTCAATAAACTTATGGTGGTGAAATGAATGACATTCGAGTTCTCCGAGAATACTTTGTCAGTCTAAACCGATTCAGTATTTCACTTTAGTAAGTCCCTTTAAGAACTGAGCAAAGTCCAAGCCCGGCCCGACCCGAGCCCGCAACCTCAAACCCGGGCCCGGCCCTAGGCCCGGAGCTTCAGGCCCGAGCCCGGCCCGTGCCCGCTGTAAAACCTACCTTACCCGGCCCGGCCCGGCCCGTGGGCCGGGCCGGGCTTGGGTTTTCGGGTAGGCCCGAGCCCGTGCAGTGCTCTAGTCTCTGCATCTATTTTGGTGTCCCTGCATTGTATTTTTAGATGCGAAGCATCTTAGAGCCGAGCTCAATCCAGTGGTGTGCGTCCTGACCACCCTTACTGAGCATGCGCCTACTCTCTCTCCCACTCTCCTCATTTACGCAGGTGTTCGGTCGCCTTCTCTCCTCCCCCCCCCCCCTCCCCGCGCTTCGGCCGCGCACTCTCCACCTTTACGTGGACGTTTACGCAGGCGTTCGGTCGCCTTCTCTCCTCTCCTCCCCCGCGCTGCAGCCTGCAAACGCGCTCCCTCCTCTCCCTCCCGCATTTCAAATAAGCGCGTGCGCTCGGTCGAGGAAGTCTCGCTTGAATCGTGCGGTCTCTCCGTCGGTTCCCGGACGCTGCAGTTGTCTCGAAAGCCTCGCTACCCTCGCCGCAGACTCGCGTTGTCTCTCTGTAGCGAAGCGGTAGCTCGACGCCGACGCTTGGCTTCGACGGCCGAGTGAACGTAAACGCAAACTTGGTGTGCCTTCCAATGCTGCTTCGCATCCCCTCATGGTTCCCTTTAGTGGGAGATGGTGTAATTTTTTGGTGTCCCTGCGTCTGCGTTCTACATGAACTCAGTCGCAGTTTTTGTCGTTTTTCGCGTCGCTTTATCAACAGATTTCGTTTTGGTGTGATTTTATCATGGCTAAGTTAACTGAGCAATACCAATGGTCGTTACGTGCGACATTTCATAGTTAGTCAATATTCGTAAAACAAGTAACAATCTCCTTTCTTTCCAACTTAACATTGTGCCTCCTAGGTTTTCAATGCTTGTAAGCACAAAAACTCTTTTAGAAGCGGAAAGCTATTTCTTCAATTTTCTTCGCGGCTTGTAGAGGGACTTGTGCAGCTCAGCATCAGCCCATACTTTCACCTTGAAACTTGACTGTCATGGTTCCTTTAAGAATTCAGGTAAAAACTCTAAAACTTTCCTTATGAAGTTTTGTTATATGGCTAGATAGTGAGCACCTTTCTGTAGGCATATGTCAGCGAATGTGGTTACATAACCAGATGTTCCGTGCGAGGCCAAGTTTCAAAGGGGAGCACACTATTTTGTAATCTTGATGAGAGGTCACCAAATGCTCCTTTATAAGCATTGAAAATGACAATGAATCAGTGCAAGAAATGGGTTGGTACAAAACGTGAAGGAGTCATTTCATCGTTTTCTTCTTTCACTCTTCCCACGGCCCCTACATTGTGCACGGCTCTTGGGCCGGATGAGGAGGCCGCAGACTAGTGGAGCGCACGTAAAATAATCCAGCGGCAACAGCAGCCGTGGCGATGAGCCCCAGTAGGAAGAAGGCCAGGATTCCCCACTGTGAACCGGTGCTGCCGTCCAAGCCATCCGATTCTCCAGGTGTATACTGCAGAGAAAAAAAAGGTGCTTTAGTTTACTGCATTGAATCTTGATTTAATGTTAGTGAGCCTTCCGTTGATACGTAATAATTTGCGAAATACAAATATAAGGATAGAAAAGACAATAAAGACTATACTACTTATTGTCGAGTTGTAAATGTTGTTGCGAACTAGTCTTAAAGGTTTTCGAGTTAGTACCACCAGTGTGCGGAATCGTACATGAAACAGCGATATATCATGTGTCCATTCGTAGTTCGCAATTTAAGCGCCAAAGGGGTAATGGCTGTTTGACTCAAACACACTGGTTAATATTTAACTTTTGTCTGAAAGAGAAAATGACTATTACTAAAAGGCAAATAGGAACGCTGGCAGCAAAACCGCTAAATGAAACGTACGTCAGATATGTCGTTCCGTGACGGCACTCCTTGCGAATATCTCATTAAAAGAGGGCGCGTCTATTTGAAATTGAAGCTTATTTCAGGCGAAAAGCAGAAAGGAAAAAAAATTACAATTTGTCAAGGGAACCGGCGAAAAGTCGTACAAGCATGACAAGGCGCCTCCACATTGTAAACCCAATATCCAACCAAGATGACAGAATGCCCAGTGATCAAATTAACCGTGCTATAGATGAATAAGGAAATAGGCATACATGAGAGTTATTACATCGAAGACAAATGTGTGTAAGAAACCAAACGTATCCCTTTCCGACCCGAATTTTTTCTAGGACAGAACAAAATTTTTTAATGTTCTTTTCTAGCTAAGAGCCCATTGAAAAGCATCCAAGAAAATAAAGGAGACTGTAAGTACAATGGTTTTCTCAGGAGAACCATGTCCAGTATACTGGACACTAGGATTACTTTGTTGCACATATGGGTACACACATTCTGCTATCTTCCTTGAAAGAGTGTTGCTTTTAGCCCTGTGAGAACGTCAATCGTCTTATAAAACACAAAAATGGTTCATTTTGACCCAAGAAAAAGTTTCTCATGGTTAGGTGTCACACATAGCGTTCAACACCACGAAGGGGAAAAAAACCAAGGAGAGAGCGTGCCCAGCATCCAGAAGTCAACCTCATCAGACGACGCTCCCTCCTCGTGCTCCATGCTCTTGTTAGATTCCCAGCATGCCCCAGTTTCATTTTCTATGGCTGGGCTTCAAAATTGTCATGTGACACTACCTCTTTTTTTCTTTTTTTCCCTCCATGTTTAGCACGATGTGCGCAAATTGCATCCTGGTGTCCAGTATACTGTACATAAATACATTCTCGCATTGCCAGCAAACTTCTGATTACCAACGCTACTTTTCTGCAACAATGTATCAATCAGACATAAGGTAGCACGCACGATGTAAATTATATGAATTGCGCGAGGACAGTTCCTAAAATAATTTTGTATAGGCTACTTGACCGCATCATGCGCGCGCGTTTCCGCGGTAATGACACCACTACTCTGAGGCGCGCCCATCAGAAAATGCAGTTGAAGGAGAAACTACATTTAAAAACATGTTGCTGGACTCTTACAGAAGCTGCAAAAGTGGTTTTGGTTCTGATTGTAGCTCTGCTTCCTTTCCTGCGCCGCTTTTTTTCGCTATGTCCAGTATACTGGTCGCTGGGTTGGAAAGGGATATAACCGAATGGGCTTAAACAATGACATTGGGCGCCTGAGGTTGTCTAGGTGCCTCTCCCTAAAGGTCGCTCGACGCCAAGTTAGTCATTGAAACACCAGAGCATGCCACTAATGTCCTGACTTTTGACGTGAACAGCACACTGGGCGAAGTGGTTGACTTATGTGTTCCCTGTGATCATAAGAACAGGAACCCCCTTATGTATTCGTTACATTGGTCTTCAACCCTGGAAATCATTAAACTGGTGGCGTATTTTAATATCGTGTTCTACGGCAGTCTATCTTCCAATACCGCCTTACAACGGTCGCATGTTCGAGGGCGTGCCCCAGCGTCCACCACTGCACGTTATCCCAAAGCATAGCAGCAGTTAGCATACAAGGGACTATCTTGAATATATAGTGTCCATAATGACATATGTATAGCATTGTTCAGCGTACGTTGTGGTTACTGACGCATCAACGAAATTTTGTCATCGTGGGCGCGAAATTCTTCGCGCCAAATGACACAGACTCTACCGTAAGATACTTATCAGGACAGTTATTGCCTAAATTACTCTTCTGTTTTACGGTGGCAAACCACGAATATATATAAGAGGATTCCGAGCATCAGCAGCCATATCAATGCTCTCGACGAATGAGTCTACGTGCAAAGAATAGTCAGCGGACTGTCAGCTACCGCTGTACAAGAAAAGTTATTGATAACACTTGTTTAGAAAAAAAGAAAAAAACACCAGAAAAGGAATACTATATTCTTTCCGTATGTTAAAGTCTAGAGTGTAGCTATATTTGTATTATGGAGATGTTTTTGCTGACTTTTAGGCGCACAATAACCCTCGTATCTTTCTCTATTGAACACATTAAAAATAATATTTGAATAGAAGAGCATAGTGCCACACAACAGAAACAGCTTTTCGATAGACCGACTGGTCTAGCAGTACGTTTTATGATTGTGCATTTACAGACCGAGGGCAAGCATTACTAATCAAACAGCAGGATGAACCATACATAAAAAAAACTATACACTAAAAAAAGTGATAAAATACTCACCACCTTGGTGACCTAAAAATGTACAAAAATTACATAAATAAACTTGCTGAAGAGGAATTTGTGACAGGAAAAAAAAAAGATTGTTCATACAAAGCGGAATACACCAAACACACGAGAACGGTTGTGATTGTGTGAATTGTTATGTGACAACAATCCACAACTGACTAGCTAATACTCTTGGTGAAAGCGTGAGGTGTGTTTAGATGTACATAATAAACTTCAACCTAATGTGCTAGTGCCCCTTGCCACAATGACTATTATTCTGTAATACCAAACCTAGTTCTCGCGCACAAAACGAGCAGTGAGAATAAAGAAAGGCTGGAAGTAGAGCTAAGGTGGGAACAGAGGAAAGTTAAAGATATTGCTACGCTAAGCAAGCCGAGCCGAGGTGAGATAGGTATATATGGAGTACGTTTCAATGTTTGCTAGAGCCGAAGAGTGAAAATATGTAAATGCACTGTAAAAGTTCGTGCGACCTTAACTTCACAGACCGACAACATCAGAGAACAACGTACTTCTGATTATTAATTTACCTACAATTCTATCTTATGTAAAATTGGTTGTTTCATTGATGCTGTTGCATAAACTCGCTTTCTTTCCTTAATTGAGTGAAATATTACAGTGGAATGGCAGCCTCGCATAAAAGATACCCTGATGCGTCCACACAGAAATGTATTTCAGAGGAAACACTGGGCATGTTGAAATTAGTAGCCTTCCATTTTTTTGTTGTTGTTTCGTCTTCAATCTATGGCAACGTGCTTTTTTGAGTAGATATGTAGGGGCGTCATTTCAATAAAAAATGGCGTTCGTAAACTGTGCTGCGTCCGTTTTTACTGCGTCGTAGTTATTAGTCGAATTGCTGAGAAAAATATGAAATAAAATTTGTCTCACCAAGCGTTCGTATCATCCTGAACTAAAACACCGCAAACATCGATTATTTTAATTTCAATAAAAACAGAAAAATGACTTCGCTGTTCAAATTCATCACGCGCAATTAGGAGCGATACTCCGTATTCAATTCACCTAAACGAACAAGTGTACCATACTACTGCGACCAACGATGTCGTAATATGTATTCCTTGTTTTTGTTTTCGCAACGTACCTCCATTATGGGTTGCACTGTGGTGATATTCTTAGGCTTGCGTGACCTCTGTGTTTCACTGTAGGTGACGTTCTCCGTCTGGAATGTCGTGGGTCGTGAACACGCTTAGTGATTTTTTAAAGATATTAATGAATTGCTTCGACTGACGAGGAAGTCCAGTGCCAAGGATTACAAGTCACATGAAAACTTACATTCGAATTTGCACAGTGATAATGTTATCTACAGCAGCCGTCGGTGACCACACTCAACGTAGGCGAATAATCGAACGTTTCAGGAATTGTCCGTGACAATATTTATCACCTTAATTAAAGAATCATAAGGCCTAAATGTATGTTACGTTCAGTTAGCGCATGGAGCTAGCATTTGTTGCGTAGCGTGATTTATCAATGAAACATCTCATTTCATCCGAGCTTGTGAACTCATACTCCGCAGGATTTACAAGTGTGGAAGGTCGATGCCATGGAGGATTTTTTTTATATTCATTAACTTGCGCTAATTTTCATCTTCCATAACTAACATCCTGTTATTTCAAGCCATTTGAAAACAGTCTCAACGTCGAGTATAAATAAAGTTTCGAATAACAAAAGACTGATGAAGTATCTTCAGGGAGTGCACAATTAAAATTATGTGTATTTCTAGACTGAGAAGCTATGGGCTGTGGCGAAGTTGCGGGCGGGAATAAGGCAGGAAGAAATGCTGCGACGATTCCAGTTCATTTAAGATTAACACAGCTCAGTAAACGTCTTGCTGCTTTTAGAACGAGAGCTCTACTGCGCAATGTCTCAAAAGGCCGTAATCGCATCACAATGGCAGTGAGCCACCGCAGCGAAAGCGTCGCCATGTGATCTCTGTGCAGAGGGATGACAGCTGAACTCTCTCACAGCCTGGCCGCTGCGGTTGCACGTGACCAGGCGAAGATTTAGAAGCTGCTTCGCAGGTGCTTGTCGCTCAGTATAGAGAAGTTCGCGGGATTTAATACCCAACGCGGCAGCCGCATTTTCGACGGAGGTGAAAAATGCTTGAGTTCAGTGTACTTAGATTGAGGTTCACGCTAAGGAACCCCTGGTGGTAGAAACTTCTGGAGCCCTCCACTACGATGTCTCTCATCATTACATCGTCATTTTGGGACGAAAAAACTGCTATAGTTATTGTTATCATCCGGATTAAAAGTGAACCGCCTGGACCTGCTGTGCGTGCACTTCAGGTCAAGTGACGCGCTTAATCGAATCGTCCACTAGATGTAGGCGGACGGCAGGCTGCGTAATCTCAAGAAAGCGCAAAGGGGTCATTCCACGCCAAACGTCCCAGCCATTTCGGAGACGATCTCCAATGTATTCGAAAAAAAATGTGCTGATTTGCTGCATTGAAAGCAGTTAACTGCTGTAATATTTCGGAGATAAAAAATTTTTTGGTCACGTGGGTGCCTTCCGAATTTCTCAGAATGTCGTCTGGGTGTTGCTTGTGAGAAAATTTATTCTAAGAGTTTAGTTTATTGTTTCTACACGAAATTTGGTTTATATATTAAGAAAAAGCGTTTCTGTAAGGTGTTTGAAGGTCAATAATATTAGCGTAATTTTTCTGCCATATACGCCTCCAGGAATTTAGCCAAATTGTTCCATGTTTGCATTTTTTTCAATGCACCATTGCGCCATGTATGAATAACTGAGTAATTTATAATTACTTCACAGAAGGTCCACTTTGCGCAAAAAATATTTTGAGACCCCTCAAGTTTCTAAACATTACGTGAAAAAATCAAGAATTTCAGAAAATCGTCATTTTTGTCCACATTCAGACGCAATTTGCAACCTGTGGTACTCCAATTAAAAATCAACTTTATACCTGAATCGAAAGCAAATGAACCGTTCTTCTCATGTGGAAAGTTTTATCATTAATATTTTTGTTTTAAGGAAGAAAATAATTTTTGAAGTTTCCCCATTGACGTCAATGGAGAACTTCAACCAGGAAGCTGTACGTATGACCAAATGGGAAGCTAGCCGTGAATGGGAAAGTTTAAAAATCATTTTCTTCCCCAAACAAAAATTTAATGATAAAACTTGCCACATAAGAACAACTGTTCATTTGCTTTCGATTGAGGTATAAAGGTAATTTTTAATTGGAGCACCACGTGGTTCAAATTGCATCACAATGTGGACAAAAATGGCGATTTTCTGAAATTTGTGATTTTTTGCCGTAAAAATTGGAAACTTCAGGGGTCTGAAAATATTTTTTGCGCAAAATATACCTTTTGTAGACTAAGTTTTCATGGCTCAAATATTCATACAAGGCGTAATATTGCAATGAAAAATATGCAAACATAGAACATTTTGGCTAAATTCTTGAAGGCGTATATGGCAGAAAACAAGCACAAATATTATTCAGCTTCAAACACATTACACAAACGCTTTTTATTAATATGTAAATCAAATTTGGTGTAAAAACAACAAACGATACTCTTAAAATAAATTTTCTCACAAACACCCAGACAACATTCTGTGAAATTCGAAAGGCACCCTCGTGACCAAAAATTTTTTTCTCACAGTAATATTCCAGCAATTCACTGTTATCAATGCAGCAAAACAGCATGACTTTTGTCGAATACATTTGAGATGGTCGCCAAAATGGCTGGGACGTTTGGCGTGGAATGACCCTAAGTGGCCTGCTCAAACATCGAAGCAAAGGGGGCTGGGCTAGCGCGTTACAGGGAAGCTCTCTAAGCTCGGAAGCGTGTCAGTATTGAAGGTACTACATCTGCTGTTGTTGTGCAGCAACACGAACAACAAGGAAAGGAAGACGCCTAAGTTTAATGAAACACTATTTGCTAATTCTTTGTAACACGGCAAGCGTACCTTTCGCTCGTGGTAACAAGGTTTGCAACAGTTAAGCTTGAGCCAACTTTTCTTAGATGTCCACGTCAAGGGCACTTAAGTAGCAGCCTTAACTTCGGCACTTGGGCCTAAGTAGGACGAAATGTAGAAATTCTTTTCCACGTATAGCAGAACGACATCGCAAATATGGCCTTCGCAGATTCCTGATAATCGTGTAAAAATTTCGCGCAACTTATCATTGAGATGTCAGCTTGTAGATTTTGGGTGCTTGAACAGTGGCAACTATTGTTACTCTTCGTGCTACGAAGTTACACATACGCATAATGCTGCGAGTAACAAGCACAATAACTCACTGATACTCGATCATTATGAAAAAAACGTTGTTTCTCAATGAACAGTCTTTCTGAGAACGCTAAATTTAGTGACGTAATGAGGTCGCTACACTGTTACGTACCACTTTAACGCGTAGTGGCGCCCACCAGAACAAGTACGCTTGAATTCAATTGAAGAAATAAAACAGGCACTCACCATGTCGAAAGGAAAAAACAAACATATATTGACGTTTCAGGGCCGCTACGTATCCCTTGTTCAAGATTGTTAACAAGGGACCCGTAGTGGCCCCGAAACGTCAATATATGTTTGTTTTTTCTTCAGACAAGGCGTCTGCCTGTTTCATTTCTTCAGTGTGTCATCCTCGGCTGACGAGTTTTCATCGAACACTGTACTAAGTATGCGTGAATATAATACAGCTTCTCACTAAAATAGACAAATGGAATCTGAATCAGTAGAGCGGTTTTCCCATAACAGTATTTCGGCGTTAGACATGTATTTCAGGGAATGGCCTCGCTTTCGGTGTCTTTCCAGCACTTCTGCCAGAAAGTTGTCGTGGTACGGCCTATATATTTTTTAAATAAAAACGCCAATTTTTAATTCCTCGGCAACAATAAATCCGCATCCACGGATAAAAAAAATTACACCATCTCCCGCTAAAGGGAACCATGTGTAGATGTGAAGCAGCGGGCGCTAACGCTTACACTGGCGGCGGCGTTGACGCTGGCGCTCGTCGCAGCGTTGCGCAGGAGAGAAAACTGGGGAGGCGCAAAGCAGGCAGTGATGGAGCAGTTTTTCCTACTAGAACACGCCAATCGCTGCTAATGGGCAATGAGAGACAGAAGACTCCGACTGGACACAGAGACCCGCACTCCGCTTTTAGTTAACGCGCACGCTGCGAATTTTTATTGTTCAACAACGCACAGGAGAAATCTCCCACCGGCACCACCTTGGAGGTCAAGATCCATTGCTATATATACGGGATGGCCAGTGAACGGTTGTGCAGCGCGAGCAGTCGGTTTTTTCAACCAAGATACTCGCTAGCAGACGCTGCCTGCGTCGGCGTCGCGAGGTGAGAGAGGGAGGAGCGTAGGAGAGGAGAGAGAGGGGGGTGACACGCATGCGCAGTGGGAGTGTGAACGCCGTGGGCAGGGATGCGTAGAGGGGGGGAGCGTAGGAGAGGAGAGAGGGGAAGGACGCGCATGCGCAGGGCGAGTTAGACGCCGCGGGCAGGGATGGAGAGGGGGGGAGTGTAAGAGGGGAGAGAGGAAGGGAGGCGCATGCGCAGTGTGGGTGTGGTTGCCGCGGGGAGGGATGCCTAGAGGAGAGAGAGAGGGGGGAGAGGAGGTTTTTTATTTTTATTTTTTTAACTGTTTGCGCATGCGCAGTAAGGGTGGGCACGCGGCACACCACCACCACCACCACCACCGGATTAAGCTTCGCCATAAGATGCTTCACATCTAAAAATGTCGAAAGACGATAGTCTTGTGCCGGCCGTACTACTATGTTTTGCCTTGCCTCAAACAGCGCCTACTCTACGTTGAATTGGCTGCATCTGGCTGGCATTGATAAAACACTAGGGTCTTTAGAATTGCGTACCTATGTATTTTCTAATAAAAGAACACACGACCTGATACTGACATATTAATGTTGCGCCTCAGGTATGCGTAGTATTTGCTTTTTGACCGAATATGTTCACAAGTATGAACAAAAACACCAGTTCAAGATGGCTGGGCGTTCAGAAATTAGTTAAACTTTGGCCCTGTAGCTAGCTGAATCGGGTCACGGACAGACAGACAGGCAGACAGACAGACAGACAGACATACATACAGACCAAAATTCTTGCGTTTAAGTATCCCAAGAAAGACTATCGTCTTTAAAACATATTAGTCGAACACATTTACGCGGCTGTCTCTTCAATCTTTTCTTATGGAAGTTGATACAGCAGTTCTTTCTAACCGGATTTTTGGAAGCGTATTTTGCTATTGGTAATTGATTTTATATTAGCACTCAGTTAAATAGATGTCTTTTTTTACGTACCAGCCTAAACTACCATACATCTTTTATACATTGAAGGTCATCCAGTAGTTATTTTTTCTTTTTTGTCAGAGGTACGTTATAAGTTATTATTGAAGACTACTATTTGAGTGTGTGTTACACGTACCTTCGTTATAGGTTCCGGTGTGGTGATATTTTCATGTGGTCGTGGAACAATTGTTTGATTAAGGCTGCCTTCGTCTTCCGTCTGTAATGTTATTCTTTCTTAGGAACTGGAGGCACAGTAAGACTGATAATCTAAAGATAAGACCTAGAGGACTTTTTCGTAGCTATGCATTCTATGCGGCCGAAAGGGGCAAATAACTGTACGAGAGATAAGGCTCTGAGAAAAAAGAATTGTATCCTCAAGCTTCTTGATAAAGTACCTTAAATGAAAAAGTATAATTGGCTATCATGACAATCACATGTCACGTCACCTAATAAAAAAAAAGGCTGCAAGAGCAGACAAGGTTTCCTTTTAGTAGTTACGCCTGCTTTAAAACCATACAACCGCTTCAGGTGCGAATTATCATGAACCGTCTCTAACTGTGCCAAATTGACAAAATTTTATCCCAAGGCCGTCGATGTTCCATTGTGAAGAAGGGAATGTTGTTGTATGCTTATTTGTGGATTTTTCCCGGAAAATTAATATTTTGGATGCAATTAATTTGTTACTGTTGGTAACCGACTTTCTGTTAGCAATCAGGTAATTAAAAGTGGTCATCTAATGTCCCGGCCTAAACCATACTACATCTTTTAATACATTCATGAAGTTGCAGCAGTTTTTCTAGAGCTATGCTATAAATGATTATTGAAGACTAGTCTTTCAGTGTGTGTTACACGTACCTTCGTTATAGGTTCCGGTGTGGTGATATTTTCATGTGGTCGCGGTACAAGTGTTTGATTAAAGCTGCCTTCGTCTTCCGTCTGTAATGTTAATCTTTCTTAAGAACTGGAGGCACAATAAGACACGTAGTCTAAAGAAAAGACCTGGAAGCCTTTTTTCGCAGCTATGCATTCTATACGACTGAAAGAGGCAATTCACTGTACGATAGATATGGCTTCGGGAAAAAAATATATTCATCAAATGTCTATATAAAGTATTTTAAATAAAAAGATGTGGTTGCCTATAATATCAATGACATATCACTTCCCCTAACGAAAACAAATGGCTTCATGAGCAGACCCGTGTATTCTTTTAGTAGTTAAACCTGCTTTAAAACCTTACAGCCACTTCAGGTGCGAATTATCATGAACCGTTTGTACATGTGCCTGTAAAAAAAAAAACTTTCGAGCGAAATACAAACTTTCGCGTGGATTCTGGACCCCAAACATCGAGCGACTTATCGATCATGGTAGTGAATTCAGTAAAATGATCATCCGGACTCACCAGTGGTCCTCCGCACAGCGGCGGTATATTAGCAGGCCGTTGTGGTCCACTCACGAAGCATGCACATGTAGCGTTTTGAGTTGGTACAAGTAACGCGCGCTTCGTGACCTGCCTGCATAGCTGATGTATACAATTGTACACACACTCGCTGAAGGAGATATGGGCAAACGGAAACACAACCTTTTCTATAACCATCGATTATGACAGTGGAAATACTGGAATAGCTGCTATTCAATGGAACGTAAGTTTAGATGCAGGGGTCAGGGCGTGCATCTGCACGTTCCCGCATTCCTGAGTCCCAAACGATCGACATTCAAGCTGACTCTGGGTACGTTCGCGAGAACACCTAATTACGAAGGCTAAAATATGAACCATAAGTAGTTCTTAATGACACAACTTTTGGATGCGTTGATCCTTGTTTTTTTTAAGCTCTTGTTTGGCAGTAATTGGCAAGCGCCGACCAATCACTGAAAGAAAAAAACGTTTCCGTCCCTCTTCAGGGGCTTGTTCGGGAGTCTCGCTAAACGAAGCCCTCGTGGTGGGGCCATAACGTCTTTGGTTTCAAAGACTAATCGGCGTTCATCCTTTCACGCCATGATTTCTTCCGACCAGTCGGGGTTTCGTCAGGCCCTGGTTTTTACAGAATGCTTGGTAATTTTAATTATTGCCAAGCGGAATTATGAGAGACAATAGATTTTCCAATATCCTTGGGGAAAGTCAACTTATTGCACCTAATGATCGCATTCTGAGAGGAGAGTCATCGTGTTATCGTCCCCTTCTCCCTCAGTTCAATTCAGTTTATTTAAACATCAAATGAGATATTACTTGCACAGCAATCTTCTTGTACTTAGACGCAGCACTTGGAGCTGAATAACGAAAACACGTCCTAAATTTTGGTGGTTGTGCTTAAGGCATCATACCACTAAGCCGCCTCATTCTTGTAATGCAGAGGACATATACAATACGAAGATTCAGTAGGTCATCTTGCCATGGGCAGAAGAACGCGCTCTTAGGCATTGAAAATATCCAAAATCAAGATGTTATTCCAGAGGTATTAAACTGGTAAACCATCGAACATTGCTTCTGCAACTGCGGCAGGTTGCTTCCGCCGATCATTAGGCAGTCCACTGTTTTTCTTGCATACAGAGCAACACCCCAGTATCTCGGTCAATTTAAGGTTGGAAAGCCTCCTAAACGAAGCTTTTTAAGAGCTAAGACCTCGTTTGCTACGTGTTAGACTGACAACGGTTGTGTCGGTATTTTTCCAGATCACAGGCAGTATTGCTATTTTTTTTGTAAAGTGTCCTTAGTGGCCCAGCGCTTTTCTGTATATATAGAGGACAGGGTATTTCGCACGTCATAGGATGTTTACTTCCAATGGGCCATTTCTGTTAGTTGTGGATGATAGCGGACTTTGGGTGACCCAGAATATTAAGCGAAGTGTTTTTGCACCAAACACCATGCATATTTACCACATCCTCCGCAGTTACTGATATTATTTAACTTCAAAAGACGACCATGAAGTTTTGACAGCATCATCTAAAGGCTCTCGTGCTTAAATTTTGACTTGACACTTGGTCCATGTAGAGGAAGCCTGCAGGTGAGTCTTCTTCAGTCTGATTTTGGAGTTAGAAGCTAAGGCGGGATAGTTTAGGTGGCATTTAACTTATCTCTTACGTCCTGCTGAAACAGGCTTCAATTAGTGGTTTTACATTACTCACCTATGCAATGCACATTGTGTAAAGGTGCACTTTTGCAACCAATTTCTTGGTGGGGTTTTGTAACGCTATCCAATGGCAACAAATATGTCAGCAGAAATCCTCGTATTTACTCTTTGGTGGCGCAGCGTATTTGTGAAAATTTGTCTTTTCCCTTGTACCTTGTGGCATAACCCTTTCAAATTTCGTTGACACCTGATAGCACAATATTCGTACTCACAGAGCATTTAAGTTTCATAGATTAAGTACTAAAGACGCTCAGGGAACAGTTCTTATGATGACTACCGATCCGCATATGAGTCACCAAAGCAATGATAGCCATACTCGGATCTGTAATTATAAACGCTGAGAAGCTGGCGGCTGCTTTTACTGTGTCAGATAGGTACGTGCTTTTCAAGGGACCTCCACTATAATGCCCTCGGGCCATGTTTTCACCCTCGGTTTTACGGTTGTCCTGCAGAGACTGATCATGAAACTTCACTTGACGTGCTAATAGCGGTGAAAGTTTTGGACACTGCAGCGACGCGCCACGAGAGCTTGGCATGATAGGCATTCCGTCAAGGCTTAGCGCTTGAAAATATGAGTGATAAACAAACGGCATCAAAACACAAAATAAGTGTTGTTAAAATGTCCATACTTATCATGCTCCAAAGGGGCAGACATATTACCCCATGAGAGACCCATAATAACTATTCTGCCGCAATATCTCCTGGCGTTCTGCCCGCCAATACAAAGGTTAGGCATAAAAGGAGCAGGAATAGAGTGTTTGCAGACATTTTAGCGTGGGTTGCCAATGAGGGGCTGTTTATTTTCAAATCAAAATATCCCTTATGACACTGTGCTACTGTCCAACGAGATCAACCCTTCCACAGAAAATATTTATTGTATCCTAGTCGTTCTGCATATGCTATCATGCTTTCTGATCCTGATGGCATTTCGCCTTACCACGTAATGTATTGACGTCCTACTGCGTTTATGCAGCTTACTGTGCTAAGTGATGCAAACATGCCTACAAAGTATCGCGTTTCGACACATAAATGGAAAGACTACCCTATTGTCAGCGCCCTAAAGCACAGAAATAATAACAGCGGAAAATAAAACACCAAAGACGGAATGAAACAACTATTTGAAATAAAATGTTATCAAAACCAATAAAGCAGCAGCAAAGCGCACCAAATATCAAAGTACTGATATGCTATACTTGCACATCAAGAACGGGAGAACTCGAGGTAAGTGATTTTGTGATGGCCAGACTTATTTTTTTTAGGTTGAGCAATACATGAATAAAATAAATATCCTAAGGAACGATTCATAATAACTGAATAAATTTGGTGCCATCAGTATTTAAGTTATGTAACAAGCTCGGCGTTGTGTGAACTCAATCAAACATGCACAATGAATGTCCGACGTCGCAGTCATAGAAGTACATAACACGATTCTGTTTGATTCTAAGATGCGCGGTCATTTTTTTATCAGCAGGGATGACTCTGCTAGCAGTTGTATCAAAATAATAACGCGTGAATAAACTATGACTTACGCATAGGCCGGTAGTTGCATCACACACTGTTCCCGCTGGACACGCACTGCAAGCTGCTCCGATCTTGTACATGGATCTTCTGATGACATTGCCTCTGCAAGCAAAGGATTGGGCAAGGGGTTAGCTCTAAACAAAAGGGCAGTCTCAGTACAGGCGGTATAAAATAAATGACAACGGGATTATTATCTAAATGCAAAAAAACATTGCTTTACTAAAAATGTGATACAAGTATCGCGTGACAATCGCTTGGCCCTCTACTTCCCGATGAAAAAGAAACTTTGTCTTCAGCCTTGATTCTGTGGCTTAAAAGACCAAATTATACACATAAAAACTCGCAGGCACAAACAATTTTTGATGTCTAACCAGCTAATCGGAAAAAAAGAACGAATAATTTTCTCCAATGGTGCAACGAAGACGCGAACTACATTGCATATTACACAATTCACATTGAAGAAGTCGCTATCTTTTTAAATCACGCAAAAAGCCACTCAATCTACGAACAGAGTCCTCACTTACCCTGGTGCATAGTGGCACACGAAGAGCTTCTTATATGGAAGGCTGGGATTATCGTCATTGCGAAGCTTGTAATGCGTATAGCCACATCCTAGGTAACGTGTTTCTGCCCATGCTACCTGAAAGCACATAACAATAGCCATTTTTTCGTCATGTTGCAGAAGTATTTAAGCGATTACCGACGTCTAGAAAGTGAAAGCTGTCCCAGATGCTCAGCTCCAACAACGAACAAAGTACTCTATGTAGAGCATTAGCGTTAACTGGACGGTAAACTGCAAGTTAATTTGCGTTTATCACCTCATTCTGTCCAGCATTTTTCATGTATCCACATTTTTTTAGAAGACTGTAATTGAGATGCCCCAGTCTGGACTAGCCAACCCGAAGCCGCAAACGTCTTTTTATTGCGATAGCAATTATATGGACACTTTCGGCTGGTTTTCGCCGTTGGCCGCCGCCGGTGTCCGCCACCGTCATTTGCCGTATATGTATATGTATATATATAACCGGCCCCGCCCGTCGTTCGTGAGCGGGAAAAGCCGCGAGGGGGGGGGGGTCCCTCGAGCGACCTTCGATTTTACCAGCGCGGGCGCGCGCGTTATCTCCCCCTTCTCGGCGGCCGACAGCGGGGGGGCGACCTTCGATTTTACGAGCGCGGGCGCGCGTGTTATCTCCCCTTCTCGGCGGCCGACAGCGGGGGGGCCGGTGTACCCTTCTACGTGCTGCGCTCTCAACGCGAAGAGAATTCTCTTAAACAAGCGTTTTCTAGAGTTGCGTGAGATCGGATCCAAAAAGAGTTAGCTGCCAGCCTCACTTCGTATAACATTACAATTTTTTGCTATAACATTCATTGCTTCACCCTTGCGGTGTAACTGTGACTTTTTTTTCTGAGAGTTTACATTAGCAGGTTTTATTCATCGTTTTCTTTTCGTAGGCCATGGCTTTAAACCGCATCAAAATATCAGAAACTGCAGCTGCGGAGGTTCTGAATTGAACACGGTACTTATTCATTCCTTAATTATTCATAAATATTGGTCACCGGCGGAATTCGCTGTAATTGAAGGCAACCGCGCATCGACTTATGAGCGACTCCAGATGCACACATGTAACGCCACACATTGTTTTTCAGAGATCATTCTAGCCCTTTTCGCATACGAGCCCCAGCTGCGGTCTACTGAAATTGCAAACCTTCCACAAATTAATGCGCATGATTTTCCGCACGAAATACCTGATAAGCAAAGACGTGCCCGTTGTAGAAAAATACATTGTAGGAGGTCTTCGCGCGTCGCTGCGGTGAATGCCTGTGTTTATTAAGGTACACGTTGTCTTAGCCTGATCATTCACATTTGGCCGGATGTGAAGGGAATAGCTTTCTTACGGTTTTTTTTTTGCACCAATCGCTTAACCGGATCTTCGCAAAAATTAGACAGCAGTGCATTCTTCGTGCCCTATCGCACAACACTGGCTTGATGTCGCTAAATTTTGCAGAAGCTAGCACGTTTTACGAGAGTACTTGTCGTCGCGCCTTTCTGTACTGCAAGAAACACGAGTGACCCGTTCATGCCTCATGCGATGTCACCGTGGAAGAAGTTGTGATTATGTCCCAGAGTATCTGGTGCCAAACCCTCTCACTTCTCTGGCAAAACAAGTTATTTTCTATAGCGACGGTGGCTTTAGAAATGGGACCTGACTTTATTTCAAGTAGAAGTGCGATATATTCCATGTCAGCGCAGCTACATGCACTTGGCGTTATCATGGACATCATCATGTGAATTCAGTTATGAAAAGATGGGGTGGAGGGACATGGTGTCGCTGTCCCGGCTGTGTAACTCATTTCACGCATGCATGTGGAAAACCTGTGCCCCTGAAAGTTAGAGTGAATAACTGGGCGTGTAGGTCTAGCATATTCTAATTGGAAAGGCGCGAAGATGACTACAGACAAAGCGAGATGCACCGAGACAGGGCACCCTGTGAGCCCAGCTTGTGTTTATGAATTATGTATCACAGATTATATCAGGCTAGCAAAAAGAAAAGCAAGCAGAAATATGTGTTGTTCTAAGAGCATTCTTATTTTGTGATCGTACCAGCGATTTCTTACATATCATGAAATACGAGTGAATTAGGCGTAATCGCTACCCTCACACAAGAAGTTTCTGGTTTCAACTGCTTTAAAGAACGCGAACATAATCGTCGTCATCATTTTTATCTCCTTAACAATGAGCTCATTTCTTTCGTTATAAGAAACAGGCATCTGCCATGGATATCCAAGGACCGTGATTCTGACTAAGCCTTAATTACTTGAACACGTTCTAAGTGGTTTTGTATTTTCGTTCTGTATTCCACCAATTAAGGTAAAGTATTTCTTCACTCAGCGCACTTGAGCTGAAGGCACGACTGTGCGCACAAATGGCAAGTGCCACGGTGTACACAAAAAGCACAGCAACACAGCTGCTCGCCGAGTCAAATGTCGACCTTCAAGCCACTGGTTTGGTTTTCGACAAACGAAGCAGCGTAAAACTTATCGTCAAAGCAGAAATGGCAGTGTATCGCACCTGCGTGAAGTGAGTCACCACCGGACCAGGGTTCACGCGGAAAGGATCGATGTTGGCCGCGTTGAAGTCCTTGTACTCATCGAACCAGTCCTTCACGCGGCCGGCGCTGTCGACGACTTGCGTCTCAGTCCGCTCGTAATTCCAGGCGATATTCTGACCCACTTTCGGGAACTTCGCTGCGTCGATAGCACATTGAACGTTTGAGTTGGGCAAATCGAAAAAACGAAGTAGTCAGGATCTGCTACGTGTATAGTACACACACGCAAAAAAAGAAAACAGCACATGAATACACATACTGTTCATATCAAGAACTTTTTTACGTGAAAATGCGACATCAATACTTAAAGAAAAACGATCATGAATAAAGGAGCGCAATAATCAAAGAGAAAAGGGTTCACCAGTATTAATAACGTCACCTTCAAGCACGTCCGTATCGCTACTCAACGTGACATCCCTGTGTGCTTCCCCACCACCTCTTTCACTCCCTCTTTTCTCTACCTCCATCTTTGAAACTTGTATATTTCTTTTTCCAGTGTAGGGTAGCATTCCAGTTTTTCTAAAATGGTTTACATCCCTTGCTTCCTTCTCTCTCCTGTTTCTTCCTTCTTTCTTACACCGTCGCAATACTTTCTTTGACAGTTCACCTGTCATTTCTCAAGAACATCCTTTTTTGAGTATTTCATAGCGTTTTCGAAGATATATAACCTCTCTCAAGTTCACCTACTGGGGCTTTTAGCTCAGGTACTGCAATTTAGAATCTAAAAAAACAAACGTTTCTTCATGTCATAATAGTTTTCACAGAGTCATAGTGTATAACTTCTACATTAGCACCAGCCTCTTCAAACAGCGAGCAGCAGCTCACAAATGTAAAGGAATCTGAAGTCGGACCGCTGTGTTCGAAACTGTCACCAGCTGAGAAATATAATTCAGTTATGGTAAGTAGAGATGTGTTATTCAGGAACTTGATTTGATCATGGTCATATATTCATATTTGTAAGAACAGTAGCCGAAAAACTGTGTAGAATAGTACGCGTGAATGAAAGTGGGAACAAGGTTTGAAAAAAATCAAACGTCGCGCTATCGTCTGAAAATAATACTCTTTGCTTTTCAGTGGCTAGTCGATGCGGGAGGTTGCAGATTACACATGTAGACCTTTTCACAGACGACTCACTGGGCGCCGGCATAATCCTCTCTGGGCTGCGCTAATTAAGCGTGACCCACCAAAAGTGCACTGCCGAGACTGTGACGTCAGCCTTTGTGCTCCCGCGTGCAGCCTAGTATGGCGGCATTTTTTTCTCTCCTGTCAAAAGGTCTATAGAGAGCGTAACTCCCTTGGTCACGGTAAAGTCACTAGACCGGGAAAAGCCTCGTATTTACTCGATTATAACTCGACCACGATTGTAACGCGAGGGGCGCATGTTGCTCGGTGCAGGTTGCGCTGCAAAAGTATGAATACGAGCAACAAGAGCGTGCACGTCAAGAAACCAAAAATCAAAAGGGAGCCTAATGGAAAGTGAATACAGAGGAAATGCTGTGACACCCAGTTTATACGGTGCACTGAACGTTATCTCTGAGCCCAAACGCGTCAATTTTACGCCAAGCAAAATAAGAGCTGCCCAGCAATGTTATCAGACAATTTTAGTTCAGCGTACGCAAAGCTTTTGCGCAACATTCGGCACACTGCAAACGTTACGTTTGAGGTTGCCTCCTGCACCATTAGTTTGACGTGTGCAACATCCCAAACGTGGACTACACCCGAGCGTCAACAGCCCCTGCCTTTGAGGCTCCCTTCGCGCCGTCTATTGGCGAAGCAATAAACAGTAATAACCGACATTATTGAACGCAACACACAAGTCGGGGCACGAGAATAACCGAAATTTCTCGATGACAACGACTAGTGCTTCGGGCGTTTGGACTAGGTGATTTTTCATTGATGTTAGCGCGGTGAAGTAAGAAGCACCACGAGAGACACAGGGACTACGAATGGGCTTATCATTTCCTACAGGTACTTTAAAGGAAGAGAAGAAGAAAAAAAGCCCAACAAAATAAGGTTTGCCAAAAGCTAAATACAAAAAAAATACCCCGCACCGTTGGCGCCGGCGTCTTCCATGGAACGCCAGCTTTCTTACTTATGCATGGGCATTCTTCACGTGCCTTGCAAGCTGCTACCATAATAATGATGCCCGTGAGAGTTGTCCGTGAGCGAGAATATCGCCTTGGCTTGGTGGAACACTGAGGTGCATCCACATTAGGTTACAATACATAGCTAGAACCACACCTTCTGTTTCTAACATTTGGCATGCCTTGGCAGGTGATAATTCAAACAACTACGAGCATGACCCACGCATCAACCACCACAGTTCAAAATGATTTATACACGACGCCTCGCGCGCAATCCACAAATTCGTTGCGGTGCTTCACGTCACGATCGGATGCGTGTTTCCTTGTAGGAATGCCTTCCTGACAAAATAGCCGGCTTGCAGGAATTGACGGCGCCTGGTCGTATTGCATCGCGCTCCGGCTTAGCAGCAATCACAATCCACTGCACCTGTTTGCATGTTGGGTTTAAGCTACTTACGCTCCAAATCAAGGCAGCGCCGAAATTCTCACCGACTTCGGTCTCGCTGCCATGACTAACGTGCTGCTGTCAGTCGCGGCCGTCTTGTGTGTTTTGCTCTTGGCAGGCCCAGATCTAGCGAGACAGCCGCCGGTAAGGTACGCAAAGGCTGTAGCGAACGCAACAAAACGCTAAGATTAGGGTGCGCAAACCCACGCATCTCTCATAGGTCCAGCGCATGCGCAGTCTGGCTAAATTTCGCACGTTGCGTGTGGACGGTCATTGCGCGCGCCAAACTAAAACTGTCAATTTTGGTGGCACCATCTCTGGTAACCACGCGAAAAGCGATGCGCTATATAGACCAGCATTTTCATCGCTTGCAGGGCACAGCTATCTTTGTCGTGAGTGTGGGGAGGGGGGTGGTGCTGATTACGTGGAATGGACGACTACGCTATAGCGCACAGCCTGTTCTTATGATATGCTGGCCGCCAGTGTCCGGTCGCTATCAGCTGTGACATTCCGCAGCTCTTACGCTGGCCTCGCCGACACATGACAACTGGGTTCAAGATTATGTATGCTTGCTCTAAACATGGCTGCGAGAGTAAAAACAATGTGGTCTATAAGGGCGACATAAACAATCCCTCAAATAATTGCGAAAAAAGCGCGAGTCATTTGTGGTATTGAAATTTCTCCCGCCTAATACTGTTCGGCCATGCAGCCCATCGCTGGGCGTCTTTCTGCCCGCTCGGGATAGCAATGCGCGTTTTACCCGCTTCTTACCGGTTGCTGCATCCAAAAGAGCATCACCCAGACATTCTTCGATATGTCTTGATAGGTTTGTGTCACGATCAAGCGTCAGAACAATAAAGTAAAGTTACGTTACCCTCATGCTATACTACGGCCGCTCGATCTTTTTTTTCTTTTTTTTTATCACGCGGCCGTGGATATACAATCAATCGGCCTCGTAAGCACCGTGCGTCGGCGGCCGGGATAAACAAGCGAGGCGAGCGAGCCCGACCATTTATGGCGCAAGATGACCCCGTGACCATGGAAAGCCAATCGCGAGCGCACGCGAGAATGCGGTGAAGCGTGGAGCGTACGGCGGTGAGTAGCAAAGGAACGCGACACTTCTTCCGTTCCAGTGATTTTAATTCACGGAGGAAGCGATAGTTGCACAGCGAAACTGGGAAGTGCAGGTCGAGCGTGCTTTCCCGTGCATCTCTACTCTACTAATAACGTAACCACAGACACCCACACAAAATACCCAAACATCACAGATAATCACAGAATATCGAAATGAACGCAGAAGAACGAGAGCTGCGCTGTTTCAGCACATTTCACAATCGGTTGAACCACGGTAAGCATTTTCACTGTTATATCTTATAAAATAGCTTCACTTGCCAAATTGCCAAGTGCAGCTTTATGTGGCGGTTCAAGTCCACAAAGTTTGAACATCTTCTTGCGGCCCAAATGTATGAATAAACAATACATTGTGTGTGTTGTCAGATTTTACCGCTATGTCATCATATAGTACAATGAAAGTAATGTAAACGAAATTGCTTTCTGAAATGATCAAGCTGCCTACCCCGGGTGAAGATAGAACACTTTCTCAGCTGTATTTTAAACGTTTATTTTTTCTCCTGGGAGAGTTTGTAGGAATTGATTTGGAAAGTTTCCAGTGAGCAAAGAAGCAAGGACGTAAGAGAAGACGACATACAAGGCTCGATGGCGCGGGTTCGATTCCCTGCCACGGCGGCCGCATTTCGGTGGTAGCGAAATGCAAAGAACAGACGTGTGCTTCTATTTAGGTGCACTTTAAAAGAACCTGAGGTGGTAGAAATTAATGTGAAGTCCCGCATTCAAAATCATATCGTGGCTTTGACACGTAAAACCCCAGCAATAATTAAGAAGATATACAAGCGCTTGTGTGATTTCTTCACTTACACGTCTGTTTCTTGTGTATATGTTCCATAACATTCCATAATCTTTCGTAGTCTGTTTTCATTTCACGCCTACAAGTTACTAGTCCGTCCATATGTATATAATCAGAACACCAATTAGATCTCTTATATACTTAATGAAGGCTCGAGGCCTGTCCCTTTGTAAGTTAATAAAATAATACATTTGCGGCATTTGTCGCCTTAATATATACTCTGCTGCTGCTCACTGTGCAATTTATCCCGTTTGTTTCTCTCGATGAAATACTTCAATGCGGTAATGACCATCAACAACATCGCGCCATTTGTTTTTTGTTTTGTGTTCTGCGTAGTCACTTGAAGTGCCACTGCATTTTGCAACTTACAGGTTTTACGCTGCGGTTCTTTGTCGTGCCTGTCATCGCACAGGTTGGTGAACGCCTGGGCCACCTGTGCTAGCTCGTCATCCCATTTCTGCGCTGAAAAAAATGTCGTTGTGTTTATGGTGGCCAAGCATAGTGCTACACACCAACCTGAAAGAAGGGAAGTACATTACATACCAACCAGTTCATTCTTAATACGTACAAACTGGCGAGATAAAAAGGCGGAGATTCCGCATTCATGCAATGAAATTTCACAAATAGAAGCGCCAAATCCTGAAACTGTATGTCAGCTGAATAACTGTTACCTTTTCTTCGATCTTACTCTAAAGAACTTATATATGCCCTAATAGAAGCTGTCTATTACGACAGAACACAAAGACGTGCGTAAACATTTGTGCTTGTATTGGGTTAGTAGCAGATGCCTGCTGATTTTGGTTTGCTCTTACTGATTGCACGTACATAGGAATACATAAAAATTTTGCTCTAATTCACTTTCTAATTACTGTTGTGTCTAGGAAAAAAAAAAGCCCTTAAAATTCACTTCTTAGGTACATTGCAAGACACACAGAAATACAGAAAAGGTTCGGCATCCCGTTTGTGTTTTTCTGTGTATCTCGTGTCTAAGTCTGCAGTCGTGAGGCAAAACGCTAGACAATTATTGGACTATTGTTTGTACCAACGTGGTTGCGTAGTTTTACCATCCTTCAGTCCTAAGGCGCAAAGCTTACACTAATACGGGCAGTTCACGAACTGAGACTGAAGCCGCGAATGTAGAAGTATTTACGCCTCTGGATGTATAAGGACTCAGTCTGCTTCAGTTAGTTAAATGTTTCTTGTGTAGTTGGACTTATTTGTTCGGAATACTAGTATGTGGCGCACCAAAAGCTCCACTTTAGAAAGCAGTAGTGCAGCGCATAAGAATGCAGCATTCAGCCATCGAATCCACTGCCTAGTAGATGAAATCAACAGCTGACGCGTACCTGCTGTTAAAGCATAATTAACGTGTAAAAATGTCTCGAATCGCTTCAGCAAATTATATTCACTTAAGAGCTAAGGTTCAAAAGGCAAGCCTTCGGGTAAGTACGCTATAACGCGTCATGCAAACAAGAGAAGCAACGTCGTTACTCGAACGATCATTACAGCTGAACATTAGTTGTCCTAATTACCGCTCTTATGCTCTCTACAATGTTGTGTGGTATAAAACAAATCATACGGTAGCTCACGCTTATGCAACTTTCCGGAACTTATGAAAGCGCACGCTGCACAAGTCTGACAACTGGCCCTTCTCATGTCGACTTGCAATACGATGTAATTATTGCGGTAATTAGCACTCCTAAACAGATAAGATTAAGTTTATCAGCTGTGATGAACAAATGATTCCCTTACATCAGTTGCTAATAATGTAAAACACGAACTTTCTATTACCTAGTTCAAGCAATGATGGCTACCTATGCAATAATGTTGTTCAGAGAAGGTTGTGTGGATTAAATTACTCAATAGTTGACTGCGTTACAGTACATTTTAACGGCGAAGCTGTTTAAGCTAGCCTTAAGTTGCATGCCGTATCACGATTCATAAGCGGGTATGTGCCAAAGAAATTGGGTAAGTCCTACTATTCACCACTGGTCCACTAAAAATAAAGAAGGCAAGCATTGGTCAACTCCCTATCACAAAAAATAATCATCATCATAAACGGGTATGTGGCAAAAAAAAAGGTAAATGCCACTACTCACAACCGCTCCACTAAAAATGAAGAAGGCAACAGGTAGCCGAAGAAACGGGTATGTGCCACTGTGCGGCTTATCAGAAAACTATCATCATCATAAACTATTATGTTCCATGAAAATTATGTACTATATCCCACTACTCACAACTTCCACAAAAAAGGAAGAAGGTGACAGTCAGCGCAACATATGGCTGTGAAGCGACGACGGCTAGCAGAAGTCTCCGAATACGTACAGCGAGAGAATACATGATAACGCAAAAGGCAAAGGCGTCTGCAAGAAGACCCCGAAGTGATGGAAGACCTACGCCAACGAGGCACGCGTGTCGTGTCTGTGACTGTCTGTGGTTTAACTCGAACCTCTCTGCGCTGAGAATCAACGTAGAAACAACCTAGCACCACCTAGCTAAGGCCCAGAAACAATCCAAAAGCAACCAGATTCGTTTTCAGAACCATCCAGTTTGGCTTTTCAAGGCTTATGCGGCTTAGTGCAAGCCACGCCATTTTTTTTCTGTATTTTTCATATGCAGTGGTGGCGTTCGCTAACGCATCTAAAAAACAAACATGGTTGATCCCTCCGTCATAGGAATCGGTATAACACGAAAGTGAAACGTGTCCTTACAGAAGTAGTTGAATATTTACTGTACATTGATATAAAAGAGCTTGCACAATGTCTATTGGTATTTGACAGTCATAGCACCGTTTAACGCGGATGCATCAACGTTGACGCTTGGTGGTACATCTGTATCCCGATGACTAACGTCCATGAGCAATGATTAAACAAACCCTTGTGGTCATATATGTTTCTGGCAGCTGGACGGTGAGAGCGGAGTCAGGGAAAGCGGTATAGCCAGAAGAAGAGCGTCACTGATTGGACGCCGAATTTGGGCTAAGCCATTGGCTAAGCGCGCCTACTCGCGGCATGTTAGAGTTATTGAACAACCCTGCCGAACATAGGGAAACGCAACGCGCGTCGTGTCTTCCACGTTGGCCGGCTGCGATTTTTCGCGGGGCGAGTGTTGGGAACGCGGAGTTACGGCCACGCTAAGCACTCGCGCGTCGCAGAGCTACCTTTGGTATGGATGGATGCTATGAGCGACGCCGACGATGGGGGTAAGGTCGCCACCTGGCAGTGTGTTAATGCGTCAACAAAATTGTACTTTTCCTATTCGAAACGCGCCGAATGGGACAGACGCGTAGAATCGACGCTCTGAAGAAACTAATCGTGGATTTCACAGTTATGATGCATTCGTTCACTTTAGCAGGAGCATTGTGACAGGACAGTGGTAGATATAAAAGGCGCGTTTGCAATGCCTACGGCGTATGTGGCCGTGGCGCAGTGGATAGCGTGCCTGGCATCTCTTCTTGCGGACCAAAAGGTCGTAGGTTCGACTCCCGGTGACAGAACTTTTTTCTTTGTCTTCTGATCATGTGTATTTCTTCGACGTCATTTCCGTGACGGAAATGCGTCACTAAAATCTTGGTGGACCCCGGCATGAAACGCTCTCATGTTAAAATTAAGGCAGTTTGGCACTAGTGTTGCGTAGTCTGAAGGAACAGCGGAACTTGGCGGCCTTCCTTGTTTCTATTGATCTTTCTCGTTCTTTCTTCTCTTTCGTTCTCTTTAGCTCTTTTTTCTTGTTATTTTGTATCTCTTGTGTGTCTGTTTCTTTTCTATTTATTTTTTTCACTCTCTATAGTTCCCTTTCGCGCTGTGTCTATCTTTCTTTCTCTCTCTTCCCTTTCTCTTTCTCTCATTCTATTTCTCGCTTTACTTTCCTTCTATCTTTTTCTGTCTTTCTATTTATTTATTTCTATCTATTTGTTTCTCTCTTTATCTTCTTTCTCTTTCTGTCTGGATCTTTGTGTTTGTTTCTACCTTTTTTGTCTCTCTGTCTTTCTATGGTTTTCTGTTTTTTTTTCTTTTCTTTCTCTCTATTTCTCTTTTCTCTTTCTTTGTATGTCTTTCTTCCTTTCTGTTTGTATTTCTCTCATTCTTTATCTCTCTTTGTACTCGTACTCGTGAGTGTCAGCGCTGTGTTTCTGTTTCACTTCTTTTCTCTGTCCGTGTGTGTGGTTGCGCTGCCGGTCAATATGAAGTACAACTAACTGGCCCAAATTTCAGTTTTATTACTCGTACTCTCGCCCATCAGAGTTTTTACATCCCATGCTGGACAAATTGGCGCACCTGTTCTCTAAGCGGAGAAGAAGCTGAAAGGGACGGGAGAGCGCATCCCGGTTCGTTATCATGATAATTTTCGTACACGGCCAACGGACTTTATCCTGGTCTTAAACAGCTCCGCTGCTAATGTTTCCTTTTCAATTGCTCCTTTCCCCAGGCTTTGGGCCCCGAAGGCAAAAAAAAAAAAAACATGATGATGATGATTAGTATTATTACTAGGGTGTTATCACTGGTGTGGCGCACCCAAACTTACTAGACAAGCTGGGTATACCTTTCAGGAATTCGTGCTGGACTTCTTTGTTTGAGATTTTCACGCGGTATAATTTCTGATGTCGTGCCCTGTATAATATTTTGCCATTTATTGCCCAGCATTTATCCATGCACTTTTTTCCCTACCATTTGCTTTGTGTTTGTCCTCCTTACTCAACGCCATACTGGGCCCTGTAAACTGCCTTGAATGAATGAATGAATGAATGAATGAATAGACAACTAAATAAATGAATGCGCTGACGTAACCCGCAATTAATGCTTCGGAATTGTGAGGCCTACCATGCGGTACATGTTTCTAGCGGCGGGGAAGCCAGGTAGTCGCCCTTGCGCCACCTGGGACCGTAGGTCATTGTGGGCCTTTAGCACCTCGGCCTTTTCTGCCATGTTGAGTCCAGTAGTGACGAAGACGCAGTTGTGGTTGGGTGCTTTGCAGGCCGTGTGAATCAGGCCACCCGACAGTTTCTGGTACTCGGGGCGGCACGATGAAGGAAGGGCGTCTGCCGGACATGAGGTGGTAGACATGACCAGGGCCAGTAATAATAACCTGGTAACATTCCCTTATCGCCATGGGCTTGTTCTTCAGCTGAAAGCCAACGTGAATTCCGTGTAGGTATTCACAGACAGATGTGGAGAAAAAGACTGATATTAGTTTATAATTAGCGTAAATAAAGGTTTTGCTTGTTTTTGAAGTCTTTTTATTGTGGTAGGCGTTTCTTTCTTTCTACAACAAACGGGATTCCACAAACCCTGGATTGCAAGCATAAATAATTACCAAGAATGCGAATCATGTGCGACACATCTAAGATTGCTGCTACTTTTTCAAAAATTTATATGGGAATAGTTTAATCCCTGAGCAACGAAACTGTTAATGAAATAGATACAGAACAGTGATTAAAAAAATAAGAATCAAGCGGTGTAAAACTACGGAACTCAGCTGAAAAATAAATGTTTCCCTGTGATATCACTCAGTGTATGTTGGTGCGAGTGCTTGTGTAAATATATCGTGATAAGCCTAGCTGGATTCATTCTTTTTTTGAATTATTCATGGAACAGCTTGCTATTTTCACGATGTATGAGTACTCGCATGTAGTGACTAGAGATCTCAAATGTTCCCACTAACGAACGCGCTATATGCCGCGATAGCAAGGATCAAGATAGACCGCATCGCCTAGTTGCTCTCCATTCAATGTTGATGACAAGCATGTCGGAATGCTCGGCTGACAGTAAGGACAGAACAAGAGGAAAGGCGCCTGTCATCAATTGATTTCACTTCCAGTGAGCGCACCTTTTCATGTCGTGCGGTAGCAAGGCGAATAGCGCAGTGGCGCATGCGTAAAGCCCTCTTATGCTGATGCATGACGGATTAACCACACTTTACTGATGTATGGAGCAAAAGGCACAAATTTTGCTTCCAAGAAGTATTCAGACCTTTCCGACCCCACGAAAACCACTGCAAGTCATCTGAGCCTAACATCGAAGAGCATTTGTTCGTAAATTGGAGCTAAAAGGGGTCACGGCTCCTCCACTACTAAGAGAATATATCGGTATACTGGCGTCTCGATGCGGCGTGACCCTTCTAATGGCCACTAATAGGAATAATAAACACAATCCAGGAGCTCTGGGAGAATTTGAATAGACATAATACAAGTTGTCCTGGCTCATCAGGCTAGTCTGCACTCCTCTATCATAACCAAGTAAACCAACTGAAGCACTCTCACTGCAATATCTGGCCAGTAGAATAATAAAATACGTTTTATTCTAACATCCCCGATAGTCAGGATGCAATTCTTTTATTTTTTAGTACGGTATACACAAGCTTTTTCGTTACGCGTAATATTTCGTAAAAATTTCTGTGAGGACATTAAAAACCGAACATGAAATTATCATCGGTTCGATGTTAATACACGCGAAATTTTCATAGAAACGCAGTTTATCATGTGATACTGTTAACATCTCGTGAGTAGTGGCAATCATCTCCTACGTTATAGACGGGAACGGCTTGTCTTCATTGGCTAAACTTAATAGCGGCAAAGAATCGAACGAAAGCGACCGCTACAAGGCGGCCACCGTAACCAGTTCAGAAACCATGAAGAATGATTATTTACTAGGTAGGTTGTAGCTCGTGTCAAATGCAGTCAGTCTCTACCAATGCCGATGCTCAACTTGGCCTGAAGTGCTTTAGTTTCTGTGTGACGGACCGACTCATCGCATTTTTTCATTTGCATTTAGGTACTAGGTACCAAAATAAATCAGTTATGTTACATCATGCGACATGACGGTATATTTGATGTAAATCATTGCAGCCGTTTTTTTATGCTTGCAAAGCAATTTGGCAATGCTCACATATTCGGACGCAGACGAAAGCTAGGTCACCTTACTTAGAAATAAAAGTCAATTAGCACAGAGAGCGTAATTTGCGGCCCCCGCTTCTCTAGGGAAGATGTGGTATGCTGATGGAGTTGAACAGATGTTTGCCTCCTCTCAACAAGTCATAAATTGAAAATCGGCGCCTAGTATTATCTAGCGTCATGCTGAGTTTACACGCTTGAGGTACATAAACTTCAATCTTCTGGACGAAAAAAAAAATATCATCAATGTTTACGATGCTTGTCATGAGGCCCACATAAGCGAAGCACGGCAACTATTTCCTGAGAGCGAGAATCTTTTCTTACTAAAAGATATAGCCTACTGGTTCCCACATTTCCGAGGCATTATAGAAGCTGAAAATGGCAAATACCTTATTAGGTGCGACTGTCGTGAGGCAGAAGCTTTCGCATCATTCGCCGTAACTTCGCCGACGAGAGGTATCTGCAGCCAAGAAGAGCGGAGCGTTCTTGACATTACAGCTCTGCGTGGAAGCGACGTATCGTGTAAAGGCATGCGGAGGAAGGCAGTAATGACGGGTGCTGCGTTACGAGAGCTCGGGTTGAGGAAACACAGGAAGCGCGCCGGCGCCGACCGCGGGGCCCAGTTTAAGGGGCGCGGCCTCCCCGCCCGCGACGGCCGCTACTTCCTGCGCCGGAGGAAGCACCGGCGCGTGGATATATATACACGCTCGTTCAAGCAGACGAAACGCAGTGCTGCCAGCGAGACATTCGTCCTTGAAATGCAGGATCGTCGATGCTGACAGGAGCTTCGAGATCGCCGTCACTTGCAAATAAAACGCCGACGGTACACGAGTACGACATGTGAAATACAACGGTACTCACGGCAGAAAATACGCTGGTATTCATAACTTATTGGTCGTTTCATTTTCTGCATTTTTCTTCATTAGTTCGTTAACTTCTGAGCGCATTTTGTAATGCTCCACTGGCTTCTTTAATCTATCTGCATTGATGTTCGCCGATTGAGAATTAACCTAGTTGAGAAGAACGGCCTCAAAAATCCCTTTTCTTTTACATTTAAGAGAAGAAGAACGGGGCCACTGCACTGACTGCTGGTTCATCTCACGCCAGGCGTCCCAGCCAGATTTGGGACCATATCAAGCCTACTCGAGGAAAAATTTGCTCATTTCTTGCATTAAAAAAGTGTATTGCTGGAACATTTCGGAGAAAGAAAAATTTCCGTTCCCGTGGGAGCCTTCCGAATTTCGCAGAATATTGCCGGACTGTTGTTTGTCCGAATAATTATTCTCAGAGTATCGTTTCTTGTCGTATTAGCAAACTTGGTTTAGATATTAAACAAAGGCATTTGTCTAAAGTGTTTGAAGCTCAGTAATATTACTGCAATATTTCAGTCATACATGTCTCGAGAAAATTTGTCAAAATATTCCAACTTTGCCCATTTTCCCTCCTGATATTTCTCTCTGTATGAGTATCTGGGTTGTGAAATGTTTGTCTGAAGGAAGTATCTTTTGCGATAAGGTATTTTAAAACTATTGATGTTTCTAAATTTTCGGAACAAAGATCACAAATAAAAAAAAATCCCCACTTTGGTCCACATTGAGACGCAATTTACACCATGTGGTGCTCCATTTAAAAGTCAACTTTATACCTGAATATAAAAAAAAATAAATAGTTCTTCTTATATGAAAAGATTTATCATTAAATTTTTTGTTTTAAGAGAGAATATAATTTTTAAGTTCACCATTGACGGCTCTCTTCGCATTTATTCATACGGCAGCTTCCTTCTTCAATTGCCCATTGCCGTCAAAAGAGAACTTCAAAAATTATTTTCTTCCTTAAAACAAAAAATTGTAAGCATGAAACTTGCCATATAAGAACTATTTATTTCCTTCGAACCGAGGTATAAAGTTGATTTGCAATTGGAGAACCGCGTGGTGTAATTTTAGTTGCAACAGCACGGTGCACTTACACAGTACTAGATTTTGAACGATAAATAGTTTGTAGACGCCATAGTTATTATTTTTTTTATTTATTGTTTATTTTCAACATGTTACGTGTCAAGGGATGGTACGGCTAAAGGCAGCTTAACTGCCTAACACTGTCGGGATAAATGTCGGGATTATGTCGGGATAAATGAGTTTTCGGATGAAGAAGTGGCATTTAAGGCGAATATACGTTTTTCAATATATCAGCACGAGCATAACAAGTTTGAGACTTGGTTTACCATGAAGAGATCGATAATAATAACGTTCATGCTGAAGACAGCTATATCTGTTCGTCATTATGCAGAATCGCAGTCACTTTTGAATGAGCATGATATGAATCATAATACAAAATGTAAATTTGTCCGATATTTTTGAACGTATTTCATTTTACTTTTTTGTAGAAACATCGCGGTTGTGTGTACCATATTTAAAATTTGTCAAAAAGGCAGGGCATCGAACATTTCCAGAGCCATTTCCAAGCAGTACATTAGTGCTCCTCGGAATCGCGGTGTTTCTAATCAATCCCCAACAAAAGCAAAATATGGAAAACATTTACCTCAAATAGGACTTTTACAAGGCTCCTTGAAAGCGTACAAAACTTGTTCATAATCCTCTGTTATGTATCATAAACGCCCGTTCCGTTTTAGGTTAACATTTGTACTGGCTTTTACCATTTGAATCAGTGAAAACAAACATTCAACAAACAAAATATAATTGTAAATGTATCCGAAATACTGTAAAAGCCGACACATAAAAAGCTATAACGGGGAGGAAGGAAATGTACACGAAAATCCCCAATACTACTGTGAATTAATATTCTTCGTCGATTTCTTAACTGCTTTTTTTCTGTAACGGCATAAATCTTAATAAGACTGAAGATATTTCTGGTTGTAATTAACGAAAGCAAGTTAATTATATTTCATCAGTGCAAATAGGCGGTCAGGTCAAATGGGAGAATTGAAATGCTCCCTGCGAATAGCCTATTGGCGCTTTGAGATTTAGTAAAAGCAGCCTCTAGTAATTATTGCGGAATGATAAGATTGCACCAATTCAAAACCGAAACGCAGGCGAGCACAGCTAGCAGACAACATGAAGGACTACAAAACATCGCGAAAAAGCACTGGACACACAGAAAGGGAACGCACACAGCGTTCTGTGTGTGCTGTGGCTTTTCGCGCTATTTTCTATCATGTACAACCAATAAGCCTAACTCTCCGCACTTTTGGAATAACGTGAATGGCGTCATTGCTCACGACATTGAATGTAGTAGAGTTCTGCATTCATCGAAGTATGTGAGTCATGCCCACTGTAATCGCAACCACTGCCCGTACAAGGACGAAGCAATGTCGATTGATGATTGGCGTAATGATTCTCACTCATTTTAGGCATCTCAGAAAAAAACAGTATGGCAGGAGCGCTCTTCCACGTTTCGGTTTTGCTTTGGCGGTAAAATTGATCAGATCTCATCGCTTTGCTAAAATTACCAGCATCTATTTCACGGAAATTTCATAGCGGCAGTGGGGTCTAAGAAGAAGCGCCTCGAATTGTCTCATTTGACCAGACCGCCTGTCTCAGCCAAATAAACAATCATTTTATTCCTTTAGTTACTCTCATAATTAATGTCCATAGTAATGCTAATATGTCTGCCGCCATAAAATGAGTAATTATAAAGCTACCAAGCGAATGTGGCCTTTCCGTTACTTTTGGAATGCTCGTACACATTTCTTGAAACACCGTGTATAAGCTCCTCACCTAATTGTTCTGTGTTACTCTGATGGCTTGTTTACGCCAGCAAAGCTCAAGTAATGAATCACACTAGCGTTTATTTTTTTTTTGCTCGAAGGGCATGCGTTTGATGTGCTTCGATATGCTCGCTACCTCAAGCCGCAAAGAACACTTCTAACAGCAAACAAGCATGCGTAGGACGCTGGACCAGGAATACAATATTGCCGACTGGTCATGTTTGATGTGCAAGGCAGGTATTTCTTATAAGGCTAAAGTTCGCGTTCACTTATAACGTGCTGTATACTCTTTTCATTCCCTGTCCTCGACAGTATACCTCCGTTAAGTGAACACGAATAATTATCGCACGAACCGATAAACCAACCAAGCAGCATTCTTAAATTACGAATTTCGATCCTTTGTTAGACGTTCCCACTGTTGTTATTGTCAATCCAACGGTTCGGAAAGTCATGTTTCCGATTTCTCGATTTGTCATTCTGTCAAGACAATTACAAGCTACAAAGCAAGGTTATGCACGAACCTAGTAGTGTCGCTGATGCCATGAGAGTACTACGTGACTGGCTTGCCACGGCATGTCTATAGCCAGACAATAATTATGCTGGGGCTAACGACGCCAGAACTATTAACGCGATAGCGTTAAAGAGCTCGTTTCGCAGAAATTGCGGCGTCAGCGTCGGCGTCGTTGGTTGTGAGCGAAAAATCATCATCTTGTCCGTTACCGAAAAATCAAGAAAGATGCAAATAAAATAAATAATAAAATTTTTCGGGTCCGAGTGAGGATCGAACTCAGGTCGTCTGCGTGGCGAGCAGGTGTTCTACCACACAGCCACGCCTCTGCTTGGAAATGCAGTGAAAAGAACTTCCTCTGCTTGGAAAAGCAATGAAAACAACGTTCATGCTTCACAAACACACGCATCCTGTATATAGGCGTTGCAACATAACATGTAACGTCGCAATAATATTGCGTGGTACAAGCGTACATTGCGATCGGGCGTGAGAACATGTGACTATCTTAATGACTAAAGCCGGCCACCCATTACAAAAGGCACACACGTTACTGCGCGCATTCCCTTAACACCACGTAGTGGTGTTAAGGGAATGCGCGTAGTGGGTGCATTGCTCCCACTAACACCACGTAGTGGTGTTAACACCACGTAGTGGGTGCATTGCAAGTATGCCCTAAGTGGTTGAAGTACAATAGGGACAGGATATCGCTATCGCGTTCAACTCTTTAAGACGAAGCTTAAGAGTCCCCCCAATTTTTTTCAAATGTTCTTCGCATAACAAAAAGTCTACCACTTACCCTCCGAAGGAAAACATTCAGACGTAGACGCTGACGAAGCTACTTGAAAAAAATAATACGTTTGTTGTCGTGCATCGAACAACGGAAGTTCTCATTTCGACAGGTGCTTTTTTATATCATGACAAGCGAGGTCAGAAAATGTTGCCATCTGACTCACAAACAGTCATATATATCATGTCCAAAGCTGTTTAGAATCCTAACAGCTGTAACTTTTTTTATCAAAAATGCACGTAAACAAAATGCAGGAAATGTACTATGAATCTTCGCTGGCTTGAAGGGACAGTAATGCTATGGTGTTTTCGTGTCAACACGTGTATTTCAGGAAGAAAAAAGAAGTTTTCATTTTCTACAAATAATTCTACGCTTTTGATCTTCTGCCTATTAATACAACATTACACACCAATATGCGCTGTGATGTTGAGCAGTTGTGTAGAGCACTTATTACTTCGTAGATAAAAAAGTCATGTCGTGCTTAGGAGTTCCTAAGAATCAGAAGGCAAACTAGTTGGACCCGCAGCGCTGAGACCATGTGGTGATGTGCTATGGAATTTTCAAAATGCAAGAGCAGCACAAAAACCCACATCCTAGCAAGCAGAAGTAGCCAAATTCGTCCTGGCCCCGATTAGACGTGACTGCGCGTTTATTTCCTTCTAGACAATGCATGCTCTGCAGGGTCATCACCGCAGAACCGGTGTTTAGCATGCACCTCAAACTTCAGGCCCCTACATCCGCTGGCGCTCACGCGAATGTCGCATAGAAGAAGTCAACAAAGCAGACGCGCACGTGGCGCGCTCACGTGCTGTGTTCCGTACCACGACCTCGAAACATGGGTAGTTAAGGATTTCGCCTGAGGATTCGAAATTGCTGATCCGTATCTTCCCCTGCTCGTGATATCCACCAGCATTTATAATAATAATTTCTACGGTTATAACGCCCAAAAACTACGATATAGTTACGAGAGGCTGCGTAGTGGGGGGTTGCGGTAATTTCGACAAGTAATTTTTTTAACGTGCACATAAATCTAAGTATACGGGCCCGAAACATGTTCCACTCCATTGTAAACTACATGTTCCACGCCATGGCGTCGACGCCGTAGGGAAAGGCAGCGGAGGTAAATGACCATCGAATGTCTAAATTAGAGTTATTGTGATAACAGCTTGATGCAAGGAGTTAACGTACCTGCCCTTCCCATCTGTGTATTTTGCGAGCGCAAGCAGTGGCGCCCGACTTGAATGGAGTAGGCCGGAACGCGTGCGCGGCAGAGGGAAAGTGAAATGAGGGGCTCAAGCGAAACAATGGGAAGGAGTAGCACAATTATTAGCGTACGAAGAACTAGAATTGTACTGAAGTAAAGGGAGGGATCGGGCTAATGGGTATTTCATTATTAAACTGCTCAGCGCGAAAGGTAGACACAGCACGCACAGAAGAGACGAGGAAGAGCACAGAATTCCAAGGGAATTTTCTTACAATAAGACACAAATACACAGCCTACAGAAAAGAAAAGCTTTTACCTCATGCTTCTGTAAAAAAAAAAAAAAACACGAAAACAGAGAAGAATGAACTGCAAGAAAGCAAGTAACTATCGCGAAACACCACGTGCCGACAAGCGAAGAATCCAACTAGGCCTGTTCTTTTTGCGATAACAATATTGAAGTTTTACTGACACAACTTCCTCTAGCTGTTGTTGCAGCCTCAATGGTGATTCTGGTGCCCTTATTAGGGTGAGCCACAAAAGCTCGTGTTGTCTCAAATGGCGGCTGGCAATACATTCCCAACAATGACAGGCCAAAGAAAAAAAAAGGAAAAAAACGTCCATCACAACGTTATATGCGTTACCATACGTGCGCGTTACCAACGCGTTACACGTTACCGTTTATACGCACACAAAACCAGCACAGATCAGCGCTGGCTAATATCAGTCGTATTGGCGCAATTAGGGCAAATGTCGAATATTGCGTCAGGAAATTCCCGCAAACTGAGCATGGCGAGCTGCTAACCGAGTAAAGAAAAAACCAGTGCTTCTGCTGGTTTTTGAGGCTTTATTTTTTCGAAGATGTCGGCTACTGATGTAATATTTCGCCCAATTGCTGGTAAGTGTTGGGTAATGCTGGGTAATGCTGGCTAATTTATAGGCTATCCATTGCTATAACAGAAAAATTGTTGTTATTAACGCGACAGCGTTAAAGAGCTCGCTTCGCAGAAATTCCGGCGTCGGCGTTGGTGTCGGCGTGGGCTTCGATGGTAGTAAGCGAAATATCCCCATCTTGTCCGTGACCGAAAAATCGAGAAAGATGCAAATAAAATAAATAGTAAAAATGTCCGGGTCCGAGTGAGGATCCAACCCATGCCGTCTTCGTGGCAAGCAGGTCTTCTACCACATAGCCACAATATTTGTTGAGACTGCTTTCGAAAAAAACACTATGTGCATCTCAAGCCGTCTCCTTAACGCATCATATATTGCGTGGCAGGGGCGTAGAATCACGCCAGGCGTCAAAAGATGTGAATTAATCATTGAGTGGGTGTTTTAAAGGCACATCCATTACAAAGCACTCAGACATAGTTAATCATCAGCAGCAGCAGAACCATCAACAAAATGAACAGCTGTGTAGGTTCCCGTGTTGCCATACGGAGGCGTAGTGAGCCTTTCGCTAATTCCCAAAACGAATAATTATGGCGTAGTAAGCACTTAACAGCCGTGTTTGCAATAGGCATTCAATGATACTTTGAAACAGCGAATGGCACGCGCAAAGTCCTTCGTTTCCTTACGGCACGGTTAAGGTATGCACCGATAACCGAAGCAGGCTAGCAGTTCAGAAGACGATGCGCACGAAGCCCGATTACGCTATCGCGATCTACTGTTGAAGGCGAAGCTCAAGCGTCTTTCATTTTTTCCATCTCCATCCGGTGATATTCCCTCGTATACACATAGAACAAACTGAGTTGGTGCGGCATTTTAATGCAAATGCTTGAAGATTGAGATCATTAGAGTGAATCTTTGTATTCGTGCCGTATTTGGTGGTAGATGAACGTAAGTGAAAAGGGCAGGAAAGACACTTCTAGCATGTAATATGATAACGCGAATTCCGCACACATTAACGCATGCGTTTCTTAATGTCACGCGTAGGGCGTAGCTACCGAAAAATGTCAAACAACCGAAAAAATTCAGCTAAAAGTGCAATGAGCTACAGAAGAACATCTAAATATTGACGCTCCTTGGCCAACCCTTGTCCTTTCGCCACAAAAATCCACTAGTGATCAATGACTGAGGGCATTTAAATACTACCCCTATTGCGAACGTATAAAACTCGTTTTCATTTCCACGCTTTGTTAATTAATTCATATAGTTTAGTTACCACACACCCCATAGCTTTAATTATTTACCATGGCACTGCAGCGACTTCGCTTTCCGCAATTTCATCAGGTTTAGTACGTTTGGGCTGACGTTTACGATCGCTTTGTATTATTGCATGGTGTCTGAAAAAAAAGAACGCTAATTATTTTATGCTGCTAAGGCCGTGTTCTGCAAAAGAATCACATATTCACGTGGAAGTTTGAGCCAATTGGCACTCCATTGCACGAGACATTAACAGCGCAAAAAATAATAATAAAATAAACGATGGGCGAAGCGGGGGGGACACACTGCCCTCGCATTTCCTAGTGGCGGCGCCAATCGAGAGAAAAGAATAGCAGGATGTGAAGATGCGAATATTCGATGAATTATAACGTGAACAATAACTATTTAATACAAGACACTAACAGCGCCAAAAAATAAACGAAGGATAACGCGTGAGGGCACAGACTGCGCTTGTCTTTGTCATTGTTCAACGTATGGCATGTACGCCGAGCACTTGTTTGCGCATCCTTGTATTAAGCTCGCTCCATTGCTGAAGCCACTATGCCTTTCAAGGGCTGTACTTGTTTTAGTAGCAATGCGGCTTTTGGAGCACGCTCGCGAATTCACGAATATACATATATATATATATATATATATATATATATATATATATATATATATATATATATATATATATATATATATATATATATATATATATATATATATATATATATATATATATATATATATATAGCGTAGTTGCGTTAGTTGATTATACTAGGAATTATACCTTGAAATGTTGGATTAACATGGGCAACATTCATGTTAGTTTCAGTTTCAGTTTGTTTATTGGTTACATATGCATCAGTTACATAATACTTGTATACAGATGAGGGTCCCACAGTATAAATACTGAAAACAGTACCCTCAGTTAAAAACTAAAAACAAAAGTGAATAGACAAAAATGTTAGCCTGGCTTTTGTCCCGAATTTCTATATTTCACCGACATATGCATTTGCAACTTTATTTCATTAGCTTGCCAAACGAGAGGGTTGTGGACACGTCAAGCTGTTCCAGGACAGCTGTTATGCCACAGTTCCTTAGTCGTTACTTGACAAAATGAAAACAAATAAATTGTTTCAATTTATGAACCTCGCAGTATAAGCACGTATGCTTGACAACAATTCAAGCAGTGCCAAGTTGAACAAGCAGTGCCAAGTGGAACATTGTTTTTTTTTCATATGCAATAACATGGACCTTGCATTATTCGAACCTGCTTATTATACCAAAAAGCCTACTAACGTGTTCTACGGAAAGTCTTTCTGGCGCCACTGCATAGTGAAAGAAACAGCTTCAGTGCCTTTAAGTTTTCCTGAATATTTTTCTTAAGATTAAGTAAGTGCAATAACTTTCTTACTACTTGTAAAATACTGGACTGTCGATGATTGTATTCACCAACAGTGTACAATACGAGGACCGAGTTTAAAATTGGAATTTCGAATGCTCAAAGAGGCACTTCAAGTAAACCTACCTGAAAGTGTTGTACACGTTAGTCAGGTTGGAATGTAGCGAATAGTTTAAATGTTATCCTATAAGCGGCTTGATAAAGGCAGAAGCTGGCGCTGCGTCACAATAGAAGCAACAGTTCTAAGGAAGCGAATAGCTGAGTCACACAAACGAAGTTTCCGGGAAGAAATGAGAGCAAAGCTACTGCACTTCATCATTCTTGACACTTTGTTTTTGTTCTTGGGTTGTGAGTTTCGCAGATGTTCCTAGCACATGGTCGTTCTGGTAGAAGAAAAACATTGCGGCACTATCCCCCCAAAGAGATGCCTTTGTCACCGTCGCTTAAGTTTTAAATGCGATTACTTTGAAGCATGAAGTTCAAAGGCATACATGAATATTTTGCGACTATGGCGGTTTGATGAACTTCTTGTTTTTAAATTTAAAACATGGTTTATCTAACCTCCATATTCACAAAAGCCGTAAAATACGTGGGCAGAATTATGATCTAAAATTTAATGATTAGTTTGCCGGCCGCACTTCACGGCTTCATTCCATCTCGAAGCTATGTTTTTTTTAGCAAACACATTTTCTCAAATCGCATTATACTGCATATTTGTATTTGTTTGGCTGTTTCACGCGCGAAGCGCGACAGTTACTTTTGTAATTTCGTTAATGCTAAAACATTGTGTGTGGGTCAAGGTCCTGCTTTGCAATGTTTTATGTTTAACTAGTATGAACTATTGTCTTTGGTAGGATGTAAAACAACACAAGAGCAACTAGAGCGCCTTCTGAGATCTATTTGCTATAAAAAGAACAGAAGGTCACATCATAGCGATAGAGCAGTACGTAAAAGAGCATCGAGCCGTCGGATGTCGTTATTCTGCAGATACAAAAGGGTGGAAGTCGTTTCCAAAACTAACTTTACACCTACGATGATTAGCAATTAGAATATATTTACACTATAGCACGAAAAGTTCAACGTAATCAGTACAAGGATTAAGTATAAGTTGCTTACGTCTTATTGAAAAGTGATGCCTAAGAATTACCTGATATGCAAGCACGTCTTGAAAATATAGGCTTCAAAACTCGCAAGAAAGCCTGGTGTGCAGTACCAAAGGCTCAGAAAGACTAAGAAATAACGCAAAAAAAGCTTGTGACTACGTGAACTAGACAAATGCGAAAACGGTCTTACAAGGCTCGTCAATGAAAGGCCGTACATAACTGGACCATTTTTGGAATATATATGTCCAAATATATTTAACAACGTCTGTAGCAGACGTCTTGCAATGCGACAGCAACTTTTACTGCGTGATAATTGTCTCTTACTTATCAAATGTCACATGTATTCCATCACCTGTTATTTTGTATAAAGCTAGGTCAGGATTCTCTCTGCTGTTATGAGAACTGCGCTGAGGCTAAGCAAAAAAAAAAAAACACGCATCTACGCGAAGTGAATCATGACGAGTGGGCGAAGCTGGGGGGTACTGTATCGGTGAGTAACCGTACGTTATTCGAGCGTTGCCCCATATAATGTCAATTCAGAACCATAACATGTATATAGAAATATAAATTTATTTGTTTGCCTCTTTAATGCTATTGTAGTCGCTGTCTATAATGTCTACGTTAAAATCACACACTAGTCTAAAAGGTGTGTGCTTGTAGGTGTTTTATATTGTTCTGTCACAATTATTGTGTTATTGTGTTATTATCTTTATTGTGTTATTCTTAGTCTTTTTCTTTGTTTTCCTCTTCAAATGTCAGTGTATAACATTGTTGGTTTACTCATTGTGTTATTTGTATTGTTAATGTGTGCATATTGTGCAAACTTGCTCTATTATTGTATAAATGGGAATAACCACTGCATTTGTAAATATAACCACTCCCCTCTGTAATGTCTGTTGACCCTGAGGGTAAATAAATAAATAAATAAATAAATAAATAAATAAATAAATAAATAAATAAATAAATAAATTAATTAATAAATAAATAAATTATGATTGACGTGCGTCTATTGTAAACCTTTATTTTTTATTCACCTACACACATATGTTTCGACTATAGGAACGTATTTCTATATACCGTGACTGCGGATAGTGATAGTCGACGACAAAGCTAGTTCTTAAGGTCCATAATGTCTTCGTTGAAGTCACCGACTAGTATAAAGGGTTTCTGCTTGCAGGTGTTTTATATTGTTTCGTCACAATTATGATTGGCATTAGTCTATTGTAAAACCTTTTTTGTGTCTCACATGTGTTTCTACCATAGCAACGGTTCTTTAGCGTGACTGCAAGGGAAGACAAGGCTAGGTCCTAAGGAGCTTGGCCCCTAAAATATCACTGAAAACGACGCGTTCACTCCCTCTATGAACCGCCATGTATTTTCATCACTGCAGCCATTAAACAGCCTTCAGACGTGGCCTGCTAGCACAGCGTTACGTCCTGCGTTATGTGAGTGCCGGCCCTATCCAAGGCACGGCACTCACCTTTGCTGCAAGAAGAACAGGCGAGTATTTGAGTCCTCTTGTCTTCACGGTATCCAACAAGTACCATTTGAACGGCTTGAATGCACAGACTTACTGGCGACATTGGTTTACGTTGAACTGACAAGTTTGTTTTAGCGTGAAATGCGTGGCCACGATTTCACTGACAGCTGCATCAAAACGTTTTGAGAGACACCCGCCTAAAGCGGATGGTTATCTTTGTACCAGACTTGACCTTGAGCGCAACGCGTGCTCATTCACTAACATGATGCTGCTTCCTGTATAATGCTACCACTTTATTTGAGTCAGGCAACGTTGGATGAGACATTTACCTGTGCCTTCGCTTCTAGAGATGAAGAGCAAATGTTAAGCGCTGCATTTGACAAACTGAAGCGTACACAATTTCGAGCTCTGCGTGGCTGCCGCGTCTCTAAGCAGTCATGCGCAGCCGTTTCCCGTCGATGCGCGCGGTCCTGAGCGATGCCTCGCCCTAACCTCCTCTGTGTCATCTCTTATCGTACATCGAACGCTTAGGCCGTAATACTAACACTTTTGTATCAAGTACCAGTCACGGACTTCGTCAAAACTACAACCCTTATGACGCAGTCCCGGAAGCTAAAACAGTACCGTGGGGCTAATCTTGGTCAGAACCTCTCTGGACGCATATAAGTCGAAAGCGGGCTGAATCCATTAGAGCAAACCGAAGTCTGCTGCTTTTCCACTATATTGATCATTGAGGCTCCTTTGGTTAATAAGAATCCGAAAGGAAGTACTGCAAAGCTTATCGGAACGTCGGCCATTGTCGCAGAAACCACACACCAGCCAAAGGTTTGAAACAGAAACGAATGCAACTGCTCCGCCGTGAAAAAGTCAGCTTTACTCGTAATTCAGCACAACAACGTGATACGCAAGTCCTGTGTGTGACGAGTACATGAAAAGCCACTCCTCTTGAAATCAATGTTTTTCTCGCCCTCTCACTCTTACTATGGCTCACCAATCTACGACTGCCACAATTTCTTCCCTACGACTTACTGATAATGAGATGGAGTATCTCTGCATATCCAGTGGATGAAGTCTGTGTCGGACAGTATAAATATATGTGCAGTTTCCCAATAAAGGTTGTTGAAAGTCAGCGCTCGTCGTCGTCGTTTGTGTTCCTTCCGTCCGTTGTGTGTTTTTGCGCTGTAGTGTGGCAGAAGTGAAAGGGTAAAAGCCAAGCCTGTACCTGCTAGGTGCCTAACAGCTCAGCTGTGGCCCAGCCTTGCGCGACATAGTGCAAGCTGCGTTAATTCTTTTCTGGACAGGTACTCCTCAACGTGTACCAATGTGTTATTGGGATCCTTTGTAAGCCTCAAGGGCTCAAGTCAGAAATCTTACTGGAGATTAAGCTACCAATACCACGACCGCCTAATAAAAAAGGTGTTCAGCGGCCGTGCCAACACTGACCTCAATATATTAATTTCGCCGGAAAAATGGCTTTTTAGTCAAGCCAAGCTTGTTATGAACTGCAGGTTTCAGTGGATAAGGCAGCGGCGGTGGCGTTGTACGCGAGAAATCTGGCGCCGGTGGCATGCGTATGAACTGTCTTCAAATAACCGATGCTCTCTCGATCGTGAGCTTGGCGATGATGTCATCTTGTGTCTGATCTGGCAATCTGATGTTTTATTGAGTTGACTTGTCATTTCGCGTGGCCGCATTTCTTTGTTCCCTGTAAAAGAACGCATGACCGTCGTTGTTGCCTGTAGGAACTCAAGTGTTGCGCTGCTAAGCACGTGGATGAAGATCAAATAGACTTTTGCGCAGTCCGGATACACGTCGAGCCATTATAACATGTAATTATTGCTGACTAGGCGAGTTGGTGAATAATGACACTTGAAATACGAGCGCGGAACAAAAACAGGGACTTAACTAGACAAGGACGCGCTTGTCATTGTCTGCTTAAGTCTCTGTTTTAGTTACGTGCTCGTATTTCAAGTGCCATTATAACACGAGCAAATATCTCTTGATACCAGTGAAGTGGTTATAGAAGAGCCTGGACATAGAAAAGAACTTGGTCAAAGGATAAAGATGTGTCGGGTTGCAATCATTGGGCATTACCACATCATGTCCAGTAGCTTACAGCTGCTTTCGAAAATAGGTGCCTGAACTAACAAGTTGCATTACACACGCATTGTTGCGTTTTTGCTCTATAAAATCTCACACACTAAAATTAAAGGAACTATATATTTCACTTCCAAATGTCCCTGCCATGCCCGTTTGTTTTCTTCTTCTTTTCAAAATGTCGAAGACATTTTACTGTTGTTAAACAGGACATCGCCTATCGTATTTTCTCGTCTTCTTCTCTCCAGACAAGTGAGCAGGAAAATCTTAGGTCCCAAGCCAGTCTCTCAGGTGTTCCACAACTAAATAGTCTTTGAACAGCAGAGTTATTTAAGGGGAGCCGTGGTCCATGACGGGTGAACACAAATTATCAACATGAACAGGCGCAAACTCTTCGTGCTCTTCATCGTCGTCGTTTTCTTCATTTTCTACTTCGTTCTCAGAAGACGTGCGCCGATTTTTTTTTTTTTTTGCGCGATATGCAATAGCTCCGATGAACGAAAGTACCAGTGCAGGAAGAGAGAAAGAAATAATAAATAGAAAGAAACAGAAACGCAAAAAATTTTGGAGAAAAAGATAAGTTTTTTGGCGAGGCGGGCTTTGAACCCACGCACCCAGAATCTGAAGGTGGCCTTCCTAATCACTCGGGTATCCAGGCACACTGGCAGAGCATCGCATTGCCGTCTAGAATATATAGCATAGCAGCAGAGTGGGAAACAAGTAAGGGTGAGAAGGAGAGATGTGAGGCTGAGAAGGAGGGAAAGGTTGAGAGGAGAGAGTATGGCAGGCAAAGAAAGAGTGAGGAAAACAGAACTAGAGATAATGAATTGTACAATGAGGAAAGAAATAGAGAATCAAAGTAAGATATAGAGAAGGATATACAAAGAAAGAAGAAGCAAGCGAGAAATGGAGAGAGGCTGAGTGAGTAAGACGGGAAAGAAATAGAAAGAAATATCGAAAGTGCAAGAAACAGTAACAAATACATAGATAGAGAGATAACCATATTAATTGAAATGAGCACATGCCAGACAGTAAGGCAGAGAAAAGAGAAAATGAAAGAAAGGGAGGAAGAAAGAACGAGGAACAAAGAAGGCCGCCAAGCACCGCACTTCGTTCAGGCTTGGAGGCACTAGTGTGAAGCTGCCTTAATTTATTTCTGTGTATCTTCTTCGACAACGAAACGAACTTTTAATGTACCTGCATAAATCAGTACTTTCAAGCGCCAGAGGTGTAACAGATAAAAGGTACAAACCAGAAATATATTTAATTTTGTTGCGAGAACGGCCACTGATAAGTGTCAAAATTGAAGGACACTTTGTAAATTCCAAAGTGTGTTCGGCGTTATTTAAAACAGCGTAACCAACAGGACAAGATGAGGACAAGAAGTGGACGCAACAAACCTTTGTTGTGTCCACTTCTTCTCCTCATCTTGTCCTGTTGGTTGCGCTGCTTTAAATAATACGGAACCATACCAACTAGCCCAGCTATCGACCTTGCTGTGTTCGGCGAACGCCTGTGCCCATTGAGATGGGGTCGGTCAGAATGAAACGCGATGCGCACGTCTCACTTCTTGCATGGTTGGATAAGCTGGGCACAGCGACGCTACGCAAGCAAAGCGCGAGCGCTGTAGAGTCCGACGCGAGGCGCGATCGACGCGACCGGCGTCCTTTGGCGCGCCACAGCGGCCACCTGACACCGTGCCAGGGCACGGACGGATGGACGGACGTGAGAATGAGACATTTAAGGCTTTCGCCTTAATACGGTACAAATGGTCCTTGATCACGAAACCCACTGGTTTTACTGTAGAGCGACAACTTACTCTCCAAAAATGTATAGCTTGGCATCCAACTAAATTTATTAAAATCAACGCACTTGTGATGCCATGACAATCATTATTCAAGTGGTGGTTAAAAACACCTTGGTGTCGTGTGTATACCAGGGAGTAAAAAAAAACTGAACCCGGTGGGTTATAGTACCTTCATTTATCCCCTCGATCAGTCGTTTTCACCAGTGATTGTTTCGGGGACCCTTAGTAAGCCTGTGGAAGGGAGGAGGAACCACTTGCAGTGGGAGAAAAGAGGGGGCGTCATAAGTTGACACAACATGCAGCGTGAAAGAGATGCATTTTATTTATCCCTGGTATGAATGTTAAAATAAAAGGCCACACCAATTTCCTGAATTCTTTGTTTCGAGGATGCTTTTCGCGGACCTCCAAAAACGGCTTCACGGGCCCCTTGGGATCTGCGGACTCCCATTTGAGAACCACTGCCTTAGATCACATTTTTACCTTGTTGTCGAAGCCTGCAAATACGTAAACAGCGTATGAACTGGCGCCAGTAAAAAAAATGCTATCCCGGCATCAGGTGCTTCTAAAATAAATGCTTGTTGGATGTACATCTGGTACAGCGCACATGTCCTAGATAAATGAATTTAACGCGACCCTAATGCAAAGCTTAGGGGTCTGAGAGTGGCACTCGCACTGACTGTGTTCGCAAACCTGCGATTAACTATGAGCCGTCTTCTTTTGCTTCTTAGTGATCCTTGCCCCGCACCACCACCGTACCATCCCCCCCTCTGCTGAAAGTTTTCTGCGCCTAGCGTCGTTTGGCGGTGCTTCCAGCATCGGAAACATTGCAACCTTTCTTATCTCTACTGGTACTGCACTGCCTCCACAACCGCGGCACCATGCGTTGATTTCCTGCCATAACGTCCTTGCGTGAGGTCTTCTTATGTGATGCAATAATGACTTCACATTTGGCGATCAGTGACGTCATGATTACCTCACATGATGACGCCGTCAAGCGGTAAATCTTGATCAGGTGACTTTTTGCGACGTTCATGTTGATGCGGATGCCAACGGTCGTTTTTCTCGTTTCATGAGGCATGTAAGGCTTTGGCCTTTATATATAACGCTTCACTTGAACCACATCCCTATTTTGGTACCAGTTTGTTTAAACGCCTATACTAATTGCTGTTTATACAAATTTTTACTTATGATATGTTTTATTTTTATAACCTTATTTTATGACATGACCCAGTGTCCACTCTGTCATATGAAACCCTTCGCTTATCCGAATCCGTCACGTGATCGATATTTGGAATATTTTTAAGTGGTTTCGCACAACTTGCACCGGTGCTTTACAGGGTGGTCTGGAACATAGGAAAGAATGTCACTCTGTACTCGTGCCACTAAACGCGGTGAGCAATACGAAAAGCCATATTTGACCTATTGCTCTTTCGCTAAGTGTAGTGACTAGTGACACAATGGCCGAAATTGTGGAGCTTGGTGACGGATCACCCGGGGAAACACAAACATGGCAAGAGCAAAGCGGTAGTAATGCTTCAGCGAAACCGTGTTACAGCTTCGTTGAAAAGCGGCAGCTAAGAAGGCTAGTTCGTGGCTATGCTCGCATAACAGCATTTTTTCTCGCATGTTACTGTACTACGCTGTGCCATGTGGTCTAAGTCTCTACTAGCCCTCATGGTTATACTTACTTTTCCAGGTTAGTGACACGATTTGGTAGGTTTCTTTAGACCTAGACTAGCAGTTTCTCGTTTCTTGTCATTTAAACGTGTCGCCCACCATTATGATATAAAATATATGACTGCGCTTATGCAAGCACCTGCAAGACAACCATACTAGGAGTCCCTAGCTGAAGGCTGCATCAAAATTATTGCAGCGATGCTAAACAACGCTATTGAGATGCGGCTGAATGGCTCCCCATATTTTTCAGAACTTTTGCTTTCGGTATTGTAGTGTTACCTATTAATCTTTATTTAATATTCTTATTTGCTCGTGACGTGGACAAGTTGCAACTTTAAGCATACTCTTCAGTAACTGTTTCTCTATTGATTGTCCATTTTGATGAAGAAGTGCATATAATGCACCATAATCCGATTTCTCAGGTATTAAATGGGAGTCATGTCACTTCGCGTATTGTGTGTGCGCTGATTTTCATCAACCAGATTCAAGGAATGGAGAAAATCATTAGTAAGGCAGGCTTTCATGTTGTCTGGACTGGAATAACATATTCTAACACCAATTCTTGGGGTTTACTTAATTATCTGACGTGTTTATTGTGTATCGCGACTATTAATAAGGTCAGCATATTACAATTTCTGGAATAGCGCATTATCCTAACTGGCTAATATTTAAACTGAGCCTTATAATGTTGACTTGATTATTCTACTTCAGCTTATTGTAGCAGTTAATTTTTTTTAGCTGTGCAAAAGAATAAGCTGCGTTATCCCAAGCACATACGGCGTCGTGATAGTCATGGTGCTGTGTACGTATAGAATAACTGTTTTATTGAATTCATTGTGCTGAAAATAATGTTCTGGCACTCTATTTCGATTTCGCCATCCTTGACTAACTTGAACGGGGTCTTGTCTAAATGCTTCTTCAGAATTATTCATAAGTAGAGAGCATATTGAAGTCGTAAAATCCTTTTAGTCAGCGTATATACTTTTAATTATTAATCACCAGCTAAACAAGCAAACTTTTCCAAGCTATAGTAGGACTCACAATCTTTAAGTGTGATGTAGCTTCACTTCCTCTGTGCTAGTGTACTTTCTTGGGAGCGCTTTTCACTTGCAGAGCATATACGAATTGCTAAAGCCTTCAATATAACGCCAGAATTTTCGGATGATCTTGTAGTTATCCTGACAAAACATGAGACATCAGTGTTCATTGACCAGGGTGACTGAATGGTTTAAGTGTTATGACAAGCATACAAACACTCACGTTGACACACATGAAACAGACATCATTTCAGTGTGGTCGCCGCGCTGTGCCATTCACGGTCACATACGCGGACAGGTTAAAGAGAATCGCATGTTCTGCAGCTAGATTTATTGCTTTACACTACAACAACGACAAATCGGACAATTTTTAACTGCTATTATGAGATTTCAAGATGAAGATTTAGAAGTGCGCTGGTATATGTTTTTCGCACATGTGGAAAAACACTCAGCGAAGAATATGCGTCTCTTCTAAGTGAGAAACGCCATCTTCTCAAAATATCATGCGCCCGGAGACTTCATTGCGCAAGAAAGAAATTAATACACTGCCGACCATTGATGGGAACATGACTACACAACAGGGATGGCGCCAGCGGGGGTTAGGCGGGGCTCTAGCCCCTTCAATATTTCCGCCTGCACCCCCCCCCCCCCCTTTGACCCCCCCAAGGGGAAGCATAGTCAAAACACAACGCATGTGTTCCCAGCCTCCCCTGCCCCCCTGAAGGTACTCACTTGTCGTGGGTGCCCCCTCCTCCAGTAAAAAAATCCTGCCGCCGCCCCTGCAACACAAATGCACATTACGGCATCTCTACACACACGGAAGGTATTCATGAAGGAAATAGTTGCGACTGCATCTTTCATTGTATTAAAGTTCGTTACTATGTGTTAAATTTCAGCCAACATCCAAGGCACCCCACGTTCGACTCAGGGCTTCAAGTGCGTTTCGCGGAATGACTGCCCGAAGGCGGCAGAAAGAACTGTCAGCGGATGTCCTACTGAAAAAGTCTGCTGCGATAATGGTAACTAACTTTGTGTTTTGAGGTGCGTTACACAGAAAATCGTTGGTTTTTGCTCACTTGAAGGAAATCAGTTGCATGAGGGACAAACGTGTTTCATAGCCCTAAAAGATACAAAATGTGCCATGTGTGTGTACTTTCGCACTGGTACTGTTTCGCCAGAAAGGTTTCATAACGGTGAAGTGAGTAGGCTTAACTATGTCTAATAATGGTTTTGTGATCTGCTAAATTGCATTTCAGCCGTCAGAGGCTACTGAATATTATTTTAAGTACATGATGATACAGGAGAACCCAGGGGTGCTAAGCAGGATGGCCCGAGCTTCTCGGGCACACGAATTTGCTCCGAGCTCGTCCTACGGCGGTCATGGCACGAAGACAGTGCGGAGCGCGTGATAGCAGCGTTGATAAAAAAGGCTACAAGAACGAGCGAGGCCTCAAAAACGCATGTGAGGCATTTGCGGCGGTTATCAAAGAAACACCGCGTGCAAACGCGTCAGCGCCGCCACTCAGTCGATATGTGAACAGTGCTGCGACGTTAGCGTGATTGACGCGCTATCTTTTTTTTTTTTTGCCCACGCAACATCGCGCATCCCACAGGAGTGTTCGTGGGCGTTTGTCCTCTTTCGGGCAGGTTCTTTCATTCCACCTGCAGCATGGAAATTTTTACTCTCGAAGGCAACAAGGGCGCACACGCACCATTCTCGTGCAGCTCGTTTCGTTTCTATTAAATATTGCGGATAAATATACGGACAGGTTGTCCCCAGGGTCACTCGCATCATGGCAGCAACGCGGCTGTGAGTGGTACGTCGTGAACGCAGTGAAATTGAATGCGAGACACAGTAGCCATGTGATGATGTAACTTTTACTTCTTCGGGCGTGTGTGCACAGTCTCCGCGATAAAGCTGATTGAAGAATCGTGCCGCTCGCTGGCATTGCGGCGTGAGCACTGCTACTCGGCAAGAGAAAACGCGGTGGGCGGACCCGATCTTTGCCGCGGGCGTCTGTCAATCAAATTGATTGATGCGTGAACTCGGGTACCAACTCGTTCATTCTGAGAAGGCCCCAGTTCAACTCGTGAATGTCATGGTGCCGGTGTGGCTGTTAAGCCACACCGGCACCTTGAGAAGGAAATGGCCTTCTTGGAAGGAGCACTTCATCTGGGGTAATGATTAGCGGATGCGCGTTGACACACCGCGCACCTGTGCCAGTGGCGTTTTTTGTTTTTTCATTTGTTACTTTTAAGTATACATATGTCACATTTCGTTAATAAATTCAGTTGGAAGTTTGCGCCCGTCCGTGTTTCTTTCGTCCTTTGTCCTGAAAATTTTTTTGCCCAAAAAGTAGTTTATCATGGCTGTTAAGCGTTTAATGTGGTCGACGCTAAGCAGCAGCTTCTTTGCATATAAAATAATTTGGTCTGCTTGCACTACTTGTGCAAGGCTGGAGCCATAGAGGAGCTTGTGATCACCTAGCTTCTTCCAGCTTTTTAGGTCGGTTGTCTACTCAGTGTGCTCGGTCTGCTTCGAAGCGACGACCGCATCAGCTCGGTCTTAATTATGATGATACTAATTAGCCAGGATATTCATTAACATAATGTTGAACAATGGTCTTGATTGGTAAGCTTTTAATTAGAACGGCAATCATTACCTCGGGTACAATTTGGCAAGGTCTTGATTAGTGTGTAGCTAATTAACCAATTTCTAATAAGCACGATCCTAATTATCATCATATTAGTTTGTAACGTCTAATTAGCATTACATTACTTAGCGTGCCTCGAAATGAACGTAGCATGGTCTTAACACGGTCCTAATTTTACATGGCTTCATTAGCATGGTTTTATTAGGATGTGGCTTAATTGCCTCGGTCTTAGCATGACTTCACTTAATTAGCTTGGTCATAGCATGCCCTGACCTAACTAGCCAAGTATACCGCCCAGCCAATTAGCTAATCAGTCGGCCGCACGTGCTCCGGGAGCTAGCAGACGATGAAGACGACGAAGAGGGCGCGCGCCGGTCGAGCAGTGCGCTAGAATGTACAGGCTGACCATGATGATTATACACGTGGCCTCGAGTTTAGCTACAGTCGCGATGTTGTCAGGCGCTCGGCCTGAACTAATCTCAGAGGCCACCATGCTGATTATTCTACGGGATACATAGTGCAGACATTAAAAGCTTGAGAATGAATTTAATCAGTCCGTGCCTTTAAAAAAATATCATCAGTAAGCGTTTCTGACACTTTTATTGTATGGGTGCACTTCTGCACTCAGTGGAACGACAAACAAATGAAAGAAGATGCCTCTGGTTTGAAAACACCGCCCTAACTTTGCCGGACCGTCCTTGACGTGCCTCCGCGTTCCATCGTAATCAAGGGAACGCAACGCGCGCTGAGGGGTGGATATGACCTTTTCGTACTGTTGGCTCGTTCGAAAGGGGGGTGTCGCCAGAGGTCGGAAAGATCCCGAGTTTCGAAAAACTCGGCCCATCCTGCATAGCGCCTCAGATGGGTACGGCAGTTCTGGTAGACGGTTTGCAGTAGATAGACTAATCAAAATATAAGGTTATAATTCAATATAATACGGCACTTTCACTAAATTGCGGTCGTAATAAATAGCTCAAAACGGGAAGGAAATGAAAGATCAAAACTAAGATTACTTTCTTGTCGGCAACCTGAAGGCCAGCTGATGACAATGGCCACACAAGAAGTCAAAGAGTAGTTAAACGGTATAAGATCATGCTGGTAAAAAATTTCAAATATTCAGTTCAAAATAGTGATTTTCGTCACCATGAAGTTCATTAATTCAATCTATGTGACAAAAAAGAAATACTGAGAAACACAAACCCTAGAAGATAATCTCTCGCCAGTTAGGCATCTGACGCATGTTGCGATAGAAACGCACGAGTGAAAAAGCGCATTCAACACAATTTTCAGCGCAAGGTCAAGCGTGCTGGTCGCCCTGGGTAGCGGTATGCTTTGCCTTGTACACAGTTTTTGGTGATTTCCGCCAGCGCCTGTATGGCTTCCGAGGAGAGGGTAGACCTCGACCTGCAATAGTTGCCCCACCGCAGTCCCCTAAGGCGCACGCGTGCTCGCGCGGTTAATGATATTAACTGCCCCGCGCAATATAAGATAAGGCGCGGCGACCCATATGCCCTGAATTCATCCCGAAGTGTTGCCGCTCCCCTTTGCACGTGCGAATCCCGTTCCTCTTTCTCCCGCTTGCTCGCTCGCTTTGCTTGTTTTGTTTGTGTTATTTCTTTTGTTATGACCCCCCTCCTTGGTACAATCCGAACAAATTCCAAAAGTGTGTGTATTTGCTTATGTATTACGGGTATTTGTACTGCATCTGCACACTCGAAGGCTATGTACAAATTTCATCTTTGATAAATTCTGTTCCCCTGACGTAGCATCAGAAGAAACGTTCTCGTGTTTTTTGCTATGAGGATTTAGTAATATCCTTAAGGGAACAGCCGGGAACCTCACTCTGAAACTTGCATACATTAGGGTGTTCCAGGTAACTCGAACCAAACATTTAGAAAGTAGCGAACCGCAATTGCTTAAAACGAACGACATTTTGGATGTTCATGTGGCGCTGGTTAGAGTGTACTTTTTAAATTAAGGAAACGAAGAAAAATAAGGCTGGCTCTTGCCTTGTAGTCGTCTCAGGCGAATGCATGAGATTTTGTGATATTTGTTAATTTCACTAGCTTGCTTGCAAATTTCCATAAAGTCGTTAAAATATTATGAAAGAAAGTGAACAAAAAAGACGTTGTCGCTGTGGTCGTGGCCTTAACCTGGATGGAATGATCCAGTGCACAAAAAATATTTGAATAATAGAAGACGTCGTTACCTTTTCCTATAAATGGGAGTCTACACTCTCGTAAACTCCTACATTTGTTCAACATTTCATAAAGCTTTTGCATTCTGCTGGTGAGACCGTATTTGAAACTTTTGACTGAATATTTTTTACTGGTTCATTGAATACCCATCCCTTCCGCTATTTTAATATTCAACTTCCGGAACTGATTTCGAGCTTTATTATGCTATTAAATATCCATGCTGAATGGTTTAACATAGATGCAGTGGTATATAAATCTACCCAGAATAACTAGTGCTCTACAATGTTCAAATGATCTAATGTGGCTTATTCCGCAAGTGAAGACACGGACACACATTGCCGTTAAGTATACACAAGCGCTAGGCCACTCGTACGGAACCTATGGTGTTCTCACTTGAAGATCTGAGGTTCTAGAGCTGAAGAAGTATTAACACTCCACTACCCACAGTGCGTCATTCATATGGATGTGTGTACCTTGCTGCATAGTCGATTAGAAATCTGTTCGTCTGTTCGTAATCGAAATTTCGAAGTTACTCCTAATACAAAGCCATGACTACCGCTACTTATCGTTAACTAAATATATACGAGGAGATACTAAATATATGACACGTGCAAGGAGGCTGCCTATATTGTTTAGAAACCTATTGAACTCAATGCATCCGATATCCAAAGAAAAGTGTGCGCAATGACTTGGTGCGAAATGCGATGCCTTATTGGTACTGTGATTCACTTGCAGAGCTTCTGAATGAACCGCTCGAGGCCTTGAATGGGCAGACTTTAAGCATGTTTTGGAAATGTTCTACCACGCAGTGCAAATACCTTGTAACCTTATAGGAGGAACATGTCTTCTTACTTGCAAAAAAGGGAACTGCACATCAAACCAGTTACAGCTGCGATAGTGGACTCAAGTGCTGTTCGACTGGGCGATAGCAAGCTGGACTACATATTCAAGAAAATATGTATCATCAACATTCGCAAGCGACACAAATAAACGATACTACCCGTGCTTGGCGCCTTTATTCTGGGTAATGGGCAAATGACGCAGCGAAAATATACATTTTCGCATATTCGTTCTCCAAAGGCGTAGAGATTGTAGACATTTGTAGACCAGTGTTCGTTTTCGGAGAAGTCACCGCTTGAAGAGTTGGCAACAAGTCATAGTGGATGCGCAAAATATGTGAAATAAAGAACAACGTTTATAAAGAAAAGAAAACTAGAATAAATTCTTTTATGTGTCCTCTTGGACATCTATTCTTAGTGATCTATTAAAGGAGCCATCAAATAAGCTGCAGTGTTAGTCTAGCCTCGCGTGAGACTCTTCACTTCTACAAGCAGAAAATAAAACGTGTTACTTAAGGCAACGGGCGTTGCTTTTATTTAAAATGGTGAACAAACGTACCCCAATATTTTCATTAAAAACAGTGATAACTGCTGGGTTGCAGCCCAGCTGTTGCAGCATTAAATCAGCTGTGGAGCCTTGAATCACCTGCTGAGCCTGGAATGAGTCAAAGCCTTGTAGAAGACAAGTCCACTTGTCGAAACGTCGGCTCCAGTACACACCCCCTGTTTACAGATTTTTTCATGGCAAGATTCCATCTTCCCCTTCCAGCCTCTTTATAATTGGTTGGGTTTTACGAGCCAGAACAGCATTATAATTATCAAGCACGCCGAAGTGCCTCATAATTTCGACCACTTAGCCGGGATTCGTTAATGTGCTCACATCGCACACTATACGGGCCTGTAGCATTTTGCCTCTATCGAAACTCGACCGCCACGGCCGGGATCTATTCCCCGCTTTCGGATGAGTCTAGGAACACTAAAACAACTGCGCCATTGCGGTGGCTTATTTCCCGCACAAGACTACAAGCTTGTCGCCGCCTTAGAATTGTGTTTTACTTTCCTGCAGTCCCACTCTATAATTATTATCGCGCATTTTACAGCGAGGCTGTCCCAGTGCAACCTAACCCTGTATTCGTGGCGTTGACGCTGACTAGTCACGTGACCTGAGGAGCGAGTGTGAGGCTAAGCTGAAAGGAAGAAAGGGCTACGCCTCACGGAGAGTTGCGAGAGAGAGGCTCGCTCAGAAGGGAGAATGTGAGGAGCGTCGTAGTACGCTCGCTGAGATGGCGAGAGGGAGTGGAGACAAAGTGAATGACTAACAGACTCGGGCACAACAGAAACAGGATTTTATAACCGTGATGGCGAGATTTATTGTTTGTGACTTTTTACTGTAATTTATAGCCTTTTGTCTGGTAATGCGCTAATTGAATCATAAACGATCTAACGTATCGTATCCTTGATGCTAGAGTCGCTAATTGTGACAAATTTTGGCGTGACTTCAAAACGCCACTTAAACTTGCATACAGCTAGCACCCTACAGCGGGGGAGCTCGTAATTTCACGAGCGTTCCGGCTTTTGGTGACCTTGACAGCGCAGTTTTCAAATCGGGGTCCTCCGCGTGGTATAGAATGAAACGATGGGTGTCCATAAGGCAAGCCTGTTAAGATCATGTCCCCTCAGGGAAAACAAAAAAAATGCCCCCCACCTCCACGAAGGGAATCGTCAGGAAATGCGAATGCATATCGCGCGCGCTTCACTCCATTTATATATGGTGGTTGCGATTCGAAGAAGGAAAAGGCGCCTAATTTCTGCAGCCCGGTCCGCGAGTACGGCGCAGCGGCTGTTTTTTTTTATTTTTTTTTATTTTTATTTATTCATTTGTTTCTTTTTTTATTTTTTATTTTTTTATTATATATATATATATATATATATATATATATACATATATG
>JALIZH010020791.1:0-35000 GCA_030522465.1 Rhipicephalus appendiculatus | reverse complement strand
GTGGTTGAGATCCTGCAGTTCGAAGGCGCAAAGCTGTGACGTTGTTGGGACAAGCGTGCGGCTTCGCGGATTATCCTCGCCGCATCTTCGGGTGAGCCCCCTGGAGAACCATTGACGGCGGCCGCGGAATATGTAGGTCGTCGAAGGAATCAGCGCGGCGATGTCAGGAATCAGGGAAGCAGGGTCCGAAACCGAAACAGAAACGCGGAAGAGCGCATCTGCCACATTCGTCTCAGACGTCCAAAATAGTGAACGTCATTATATCAACCATCAGTTGACTTGTTGGTGCGAGTGTGTGGGCTGCGCTTGCAGTAGTAGCACGCATTACGCGCATACGTTCACGAACGGGGAAGCACTGCTCCTCTGTAACCGTTGTCTTGAACAGTGACGACATTCTAGTCGTCTGCTTGTTGCGCTCATCGGTGCTTGGGTTTCGGTTTGGCCGCTGAATTTGCCTGAACTTCATTACGCCACAAAAATTAATCGAGGCCGCTTTTTCGAAATCTCAAAGCTGAAATGCGTTCTTCGCATGAAGGACTTCAATTCTCCCATTGGACTTAACCACCTAACTCCGCTAATTAAAAAGTTAATTAATTTAACTTTCTTAATTACTGTCCCAAATCATGTCTTCCACCATCTTAAGATGCCGGCCACTACAGAAAAAGCAATTGTGAAGACAGCGAGCAAATATCGAATTTTGCTGATTTTTAAAAAAATAGTGGACACATTTCTTGAACCACCCTGTATATCCACCTGGTCATGAACTGCGGGGAGAGCGAGCCTGCATCCAGCAAAAACAAACAATGAAGCCTCTTTGGACAGCGCGCGCTCTTGCTAGGTCTTTTTGGTTTTCTCACGGCCATATTGTGAGACCTGCGTCAGTCTCTCTGACTCCGTGGTATTTCTTTCCGGAGGACCTTCTTTTCGCACGTGACAACTCGTGGAGGTGCCGGGGTATTCCCGGCCAATTATCCAGACGCCTCCTTGTAGCCCTGTACCTGCAGTGCCAACACCTGTTCAGCGGGCCAGGCTGAGAATCCAAGGATTGCCCCCCGAGCGTGAACCTCTGCCGCAGATGACGTCAACTGCACCACCCCAAAGCGGTATTGCAGGCACTCCAACGGGTACTCGTTGCAGAAGCCATGAGTGCCAAGGGTGTTCCATGGCTCCATTTTAGGGGACGTCGAGGACTGCATGGCTCACTTCGAACGAGGCGCTGATTTGAACGGATGGACCACCGCCAACAAACTGAGGAATGTATACTTCAGCCTCGAGGACGGTGCTCGCACTTGGTACGAGAACCGTAGACTCTTAATGACGAGGACTGTGTGTTGCCGTCAGCTGCTGGCAAGTTACGCCAACTGCGATCGCCGTGAACGAGCGGAGCGGGCCATTCAAGCGCATTCAAATGCCGAAGGAAAGCGTGATGATGTACGTGGAGGACATGACGAGACTATTCAGTCGCGCTCACCCAGATGTGGCAGAAGAGAAGAAACTGTGGCACGTAATGCGAGGAGTTAAGGAGCAGCTCTTCGCTGTCCTCGTTCGAAGTCCCCCGAAGACTGTGGCGGAGTTTTTAACCAAAGCCACGACCATCGAAAAGATGCTGCAGCAGTGGTCGGCTGTGTACGACCGTCAGGTCAATGCCGCTTCATTGGTTGGTCAGATTCGGTGGTAACATCAGTATCGAAGCTCTCTTGCAATCTCATACAGATCAGTGGTACGCGACGAGCTGCAAAGGATTCACTGCCTGCCTCAACATACTGCAGGATCCATCTCCAGCCTCGTCAGGAGCGAAGTACTGGAGGCTTTCCAAGTCCTGCAGTAAGGTTCGCATTTGGGCTGGCTGGTTCATAATTACGAGTGAAAAACAGCGCTTAAAAAGACGGGACAAGAACGGACGCGGGACCACGGCGCTGACTAAGCGCTGTGGTCCCTTGCCCTTTCTTGTCCCGTCTTTTTAGCGCTGTTTTTCACTTGTTTCCATGTCCCGCTTTCCAGCGATGCTACCCTGCCTGTACCGACGGAATACCGGGCATGCATCATACGCCGAAGCTGTAAGCAGTTACGCTCCTCCACCCCGCTTTGTACACCCTACGCCTCACGATACATTTCCATCAGTGCAACCGATCCAGCATTTGGAGAATCGGCAGCTGCTCCCAAGGAAATCGGACATATGGCGCACACCGGACAGGCGGCCGCTGTGCTACCACCGTGGTGAAGCCGGAGATGTATATCGCAAGTGCCAGTATCGGTGCCTACGACTCCAGTGTTTCGCCGACCACTGTCCAAGGCCAAGATTTGGCGAAAGACACAGAGCGATAGAAGAATACCTGTCCCAGCAGCGCATGCCACTGCCCTTGCGGCGGCAGTCACGACCACCGTCTCCCAGACGATGTCCTCCAAGTTTTCGGAACTAAGCAGTGGAGGCGCCAGCGTGTTCGCTAAGCCCTAAACGGGAAAACTAAGGACAGCGACCTTCGGCGCGAGTACGGACAATCGACGCGAGTACGGACCAGCAGCGATTCGACGACAACAGAACCTGAACTCCAAAGCCGACTCTCCCTGGACAGTCCTGTTGTGCTCGACGGCCGCCACGATGTTAGTGCTTTATTAGACAGAGGGGCTGACTATTCCATTATAAGCAGAAAACTGGTGACGCATCTGAAGTTGCTACGCCGTGGTATGGAACACATATTCCGTACAGCCGGCGCACACGTCGTCACCCCTATCGGGATGTGCACGACCAGAGTTGGCGTTCGCGGACATACTTTTCTCTTCAGCTGCTTCATACTTCCCGATTGCTTTCGAGACCACATCCGAGACATCGTCTCTTTACGTGAATACGGTGCTATAATCGACCTTCGAGAGCGCATCATCACATTCTCGACAGACAGAGCAGCAGAGAAACTGGATCGCTGCCATCTCGGCACGTTTCGCGTTTCTGCCGACAGCATCACGTTGCTCCCGCGTTCAAGCGTCCTGGTTGATTTCGTGCGTGACGAGCTACGTGACCATGAAGCTGTCACCAAAGGCAACCTGGCACTTGTGTTTTCCGTAGTTATCTGCGGAACCGCTCTGCCAGCGCCTCCTCTATTTACAATGCCAGTGCAAACGCTCGCTCCTCAACGGGAGCCGTCGGTCCGCTTTAGTTCAGGGAGTGGTCGTGATGCGACGCTGCATAATGGGTAGGGCTGCTTGCGTCACACGTGCGTCCGAGCGCTTCCCACGGACATGCGATAGACGCGTTTTCCCACTCCAATATCAAGTGTCTGTCAGATTTGTTCCTTCGTCTTCCTTCTTTGTAGCTCGAAGCAAAGCCGCCGCCGCCTGAAAGCGCTCGTGTGGCACCTCTTAAAGCAGCACATGCAATGCAGCATCGCAGTGACGCGTCCCCATTGGTTGCCCGCATAGCGCCACGAACGGGCACGCGCTATCTCAAAACACCGTGTCCCTTACAGAGCCGGCGTGACCGCCAACATAGTGAACATGAGGGATGCAAGACGCCGCCCCACGGATCTGTACACAACTGAACAAAAAGTTACTTCATATGGTTTCCGTCGTGAGGCACCACGTATTTTGGGTTCTCTCCCCCATGACCGCAAAGCACACGCGAAGGCTAGGTGATGGGCGAGAGTAGGAAAGGGCTAGAGGAGAGGGTGGTGAACGGCTGGAACGGGCGCATTTGGCTGGCATTGATAAAATAGAGGAGGCGTTGGCTCTGCAAAGCTCGCGCTGAAGCCAGAAAAATACCACTTTGGCTTTAAAGAACTTAAATTTCTGGATCATGTTGTGAGCGCAAACGGTGTTCGACCTGACCCGGACAAGACAACCGCCTTAGCCTCCTTTCCTGTTCCCCGTGACAAGAAAGCAGTACGTCGCTTTCTCTGCCTTTGCGCCTATTATCGCGGGTTCATCGCCCATTTTTCTAGGATTCCCGAACCTCTGACTCGCATCACGCGTGAAGGCGTCTCATTTCGGCTGGAATGAAGAACAGAAAACGGTTTTCATCGATCTGCGGGAGTGTTTGCAGGCACTACCAGTTCTTGATCACTGCGACGAGGATGCTGCCACTGAAGTGCATACCGACGCGAGCAATAGAGGTCTTGGCGCCGTCCTTGTACAACACCTAGTAGGCACCGAGCGAGTAATAGCTTACGCCAGCCGTACCCTGTCTCGCGCCGAGATAAACTATTCTACCTCAGGGAAGGAGTGCCTCGCAGTACTATGAGCCACCATGAAATTCATGCCTTACATCTACGGTCATTCATTTATGGTGCTGGTTAACCTATTTACGAGACCCGTCTGGGCTTGGCACGATGGAGCCTTCGTTTGCAAGAATTTGACCTTACAATAGTCTATAAATCAGGCCGCAAGCACGAGGATGCCGACTCGTTGTTCCGTGCACCTCCTGAAGTTTGTGATCCTGACACTGAGGATGGCAGCTGCTTCCTCGGAGTCCTCACCACAAGAGACTTGATCGCACGACAACACGAGGACGCCGAGGTTCGCGTAATCATCGACAATCTAAAGGACGCAACACTCCGGTACCTCGACACCTTTCTCGAAATCACTTTTTATTCTGCCTATGAAGCGGTGTCTTGTACAGGAAAACTTGAACGCCAGTGGGATAGCCTACTGGCTAGTTGTCCCTTCTGACATGCGAGACCACATTCTCCTGGCCTGCTACGACGAGCCAACATCCGGGTCTCTTAGGTTCTTTACGAACCCTCGTCAGAGTTCAATAGTGTACTACTGGCCCAAACCTGCTACATACGTCAAGCGCTATGCAAAAAGCTGCCATGAATGTCAACGTCACAAACATTCGCAACTTTAGCCTGCAGGCCTGCTGTAACCAATCCCACCACCTACGGAAGGATTTACTGCGGCCATTTCCGCTGTCATCTGCCGGTAACAAGAGGGAGTCGTAGCGACAGAATACTTAACGTATTACGCCGAGACAAGGGCCCCACGAGCTACAGCTGCCTATGTTGCCGAGTTTGAAATGGGAAGCATTTCTTAGCGAACTTCGGTGACTTTGAGCGTATCTATCTATCTATCTATCTATCTATCTATCTATCTATCTATCTATCTATCTATCTATCTATCTATCTATCTATCTATCTATCTATCTATCTATCTATCTATCTATCTATCTATCTATCTATCTATCTATCTATCTATCTATCTATCTATCTATCTATCTATCTAGCCGCCTACGACTTTGTACTCTCCTGACCGTATCGTTAATCGGATGTTGTACCAAAACTGGTATGGTATAACATGACTCTAGGACGCACATGACTGACTGGTCATGTCATAAAAATCATGATTAACTAGTCATGAACAGCATGATTTACATGACATGGCCCTAGTGCTCTCGTGCCCGTTTCCTCAACTTGATACATCCAAAAATTGGTATGGTGAGACATTTCTGCATGACCAACATAACTGACAGGTGGTAATATGAAAACCATGAACGTGCATGTCATGTACAATATGACTTGCATACAGCGCTCATGGCATGCTCGCGGCCGTTTCGCTAGCTTGATATACACCAAATTTGGTATTGCGTGACGTGACTGTATTACGAACATAAATGACAAGTGGCAATATGGAAATCATGACACCTCATGTGCAACATGCTTGCATGCCACTCTCATGGCACGCTCGCGGCCGTTTCGCTAGCTTGATATACACCAAATTTGACATTGCATGACGTGACTGTATGACGAACATAAATGACAATTGGTAATATAGAAAACATGACATGTCGTGTGCAACATGACTTGCATGCCACGCTCATGGCACGCTCGCGGCCGTTTCGCTAGCTTGATATGCACCAAATTTTGTATTGCGTGACGTGAATGTACGGCGAACGTAAATGACAAGTGGTAATATGAAAATCATGATATGTCATGTGCAACATGAATTGCGTGCCATGCTCATGGCGCGCTCGCGGCCGTTTCGCTAGCTTGATATACACCAACTTTGGTATTCCGAGACGTGTCTGTATGGCAGACTCGCGGCCGTTTCGCTAGCTTGATATACACCAACTTTGGTATTCCGAGACGTGTCTGTATGGCAGACATAAATGACAGATCACGAAATGAAAATCATAAAATCCATGTCATGTACCACATGATTTACATGCCACGCCCATGGCGCGCTCACGGCCGTTTTCGCTAGCTTGATTACAAGTTCGGTATTAAGGCGAAAGCCTTTAATCTCCCTTGTTCACGTCCGTCTGTCCATCCATCCGTCCGTCCATCTATCGAGGTTAGTTGCTGTTAGAAGTTAAGAATCTTTCGAAGAGTAACTTGTCTGTAGTGTTACGCGTCATTCTTACCTTTACCTTTAAAATTCTTCTCCGAGGGCTATTGCAACGCAATAATGGTATTTTATTGGCACTCAGTAAAGGTAAGTTCAGTGATAACTATGTTGGTTTACGTTTTAACTTAGTACCGTACGTGGGGATTTCATTAATGCTGTAAAATTTAAACGATAATATGAATTTAGTTGAAGAAGTGCGCATGGTGTTACAATGAACTAGCATAAAAGGATGCTCAGGATGAATTTATGGATGAGAAATTGCCTCACCAATTCACATTTACTTACTTTAACATGCAAAAGACGTAGAGGATGAGTACGCCCCATCGTTCGTATAGGAAGTGTACGATGGTGTCCTAATCAGAGCAGAATGGTTGCTATAATATTGAACAGACGCATACTTGTTAAAACGTAGCTTGAAGAAAATGCAATGCTATGCCAAAAAGAAAAAAAAACAAGCTTGAAAAATTGGACAGAAGGAGATATCATCATTGCAGAATAATACACAAGTGAACGTCTAGAACAAATGACCTGTACATTATCACTCTCACATGCCCATTCTTCTTTAAGGAAAAACAGATTCGAACACTTGAAGAACAAGGTTTGCCTCTTTACCAAGTTTAGCCGCCATCGGTGCCTATTTTATTAAAATAGTCAGAGCCCAAATCTAACTCAGCAAGTAGCAGAACATGGAAATCATGCGTACGTGTCTATGGAGTCCTTTCACGTCTATATAATGTAGTTTAGCGCTTGAGATAATTAGTGAGTAATATTACTTTCAAATACATTACACTCCCAAACACATTACACTAGTGTCCAGACAAGGCACTGAAGTGCCTGCTGTATTTTGCGCATATGTTGTTTTGTCCTGCTTCGCATTTTGCAAGAAATCGTAACATGCGCAAAATGATGTAGGAAACAATGAAAACATGCAAAATAGCCTGTTCTTTACTTTCGTTTGGCGACCCGTAGGATAATAATATAATCAGTGGTTCCCTGTGTAACGTCAACTGGAGTCATTGGCAGGGTGAATAATGAAGGACAATACCTATGAAAAACAGAGAATGCGTGTCTGCCGCTGCTGCGTATTCTACAGTGCAGGCGTGATCGCCCAGTTCTGCACCCTCGCTTTTCTAAGAATTAATGGTTTTTGTCTATTTCAACGTTTCCATTATCCAACACAGCACTGTGCATCGAACAAAGCCTTGATTCGCTTTTGTCTGCTCCTCAGCACGGAACTTATGCTAACTTTTCTTACTGAAAACATGTCTGAAAATGGGGAGTAAGATGTTATGAAGGTTTTAAAAATCAAATAAATTTAGTGTGCTCGCGGTAGAGTTTCTGTCACAATTTAAATCTGCCACTAAAAGAGAAGACTGAATTTTCCCTCTGATCATGGTGTGGATATTTGTGTTTCTCACTATGTATTTTGCTTCAAATATTACGCGTAAGTAAAAGCTGATTTTGAATTGATCATTCAGAAAAGTAAAGTCAGTGCCATTCTTGTAAAATTTAGGAGTTACAATACACTGGTTGAACGTGCAGATTAACTGCGGTTAACCTCGGCCATGGCTACCTTACTTAGTCATAGTTAACGGCAATTACTGTTCACCGGTTTTACACGCGCTATCCTATTCATGGTTCACGGTCCATATCATCCGCGACCGCAAGCCACGGGCACGTTGCCTCGAGTTGAAGCGCTGCTGTTCACTGTATGATTTTATTGCGTGGACCTCTTTCGCCATTTTAAATTCTTTGTTACCCAAAAGAAAGCATCTCTCATCATCAGAGAACTAGTAAGAGTGCGCCGCATTTTTTTTACAGATAGAGCATCCTACACGGTGTGTGTTCCTATAGTTAATTGTCCCTAACACTTCTTCATTTTGTCGCGCTTTAAGAGCTCTCACTTAGTGAAGGCACGGTCACGCGGGAACGCTACGTTCTATTAGTGGGCGAGTAAGGTGCTTCGCCGGCGTGAAGAGTGACGTTGAGTCTTGTCGTCATCTTGGTGCAGAGGGGCGAGCGTTTCGACTGCTTGGGCGCTGAGCGGTCAAGTTATCTTCTCGATTGCGCATCAGGGCCTCCCTTATCCCGTAAGGGGAAATAATTGCGTAAGGGATAAACAGCAATTTTGGTAAGCTATCTGCAAAGCGCCAGCGCTTCACTCGGCAGGTGTACCGTTTGTTATCTTGAGCGTTATTGCGATCGTTTAGAGCAAATCGAGGTTCTCAAGCTTGTTTGGTCGGCAGCCGCGCACAGCCGAATAACCAGTTTCACTTGCGTATTATGTGCTCTAACCGCCCTAAACAATAACCACTCTTGCTGTAAAAGCGCCTAAGGACACCGGTGTAAGATGGCTATTATCATTGCTAAAAGGGCCATGAAGCCCACTTTTGGATCATAATCTGTGTTATGTGGGTGAAACCTTGTGCGTTCACAAGCCAGCCTGTGATATTATAGCGCGTTTGATCGTGCCTCTAATTTATAATCCAATCCTTTTTTTTAAACATGCGAGCGGACAGACAGTTGGGCAACACGTGGTCAGCTGCGCGCGCAATTTATCAGTTTCAGCTTTGTTCAGCTTGGCGCTGAAATTCAACGTCTTCTCTGGTCTGTGATTGTTTCACGTCGTCACCAAGATCACGGAGAACGCGTAGGTGATGATGATGATGATGATGATGATGATGACAGGACCTCACTTGGGGGTGTCCATGGGCGCGTAACGTCGCGGATGGCAGCACATGAAGGCACGAAAGACCGCGTGGGAGCAGTTACGGCGCAAGAATGCGTTTTGTAGCAGGATGGCGCAGCAGAACCGTTTTGGCGCAACGTGACGCAATTGGCGCAGCACCTCCACCACTGTTCTATCCACTCCATCCAGATTACGCGTATTTTATGAAAAGCACAAGGCTTCACCTGGACTCAGCAGGTGAATTCGCTGTGACCGATGCCCTGGCCAGGCGTACCTCAACTATGCCATGCTTGTAGACGTTTAGTTCGGCCAGTCGCGCCTATCATGCTTCTACGTTCTTCGAGATTCTAAACACGTGTGGCGTAGTGCGCCGTTCCCGATTTTGGTTTCGGAAAATACTATACTGATTGGTGTAACCAAGCCATCTCTCATTAGCTGCTGTGGGGAGGACAGAATGCCAGCCCTTAGTTACGTTGGAGGAGTGGAACGATGTACTTAGGGGCTGCTGTTTTCGAAAGTAATCAAAATTATTGCTTCGAACATGTTGTGCGTAGTGACCTTGGAATTGCCAGCTCCAGTTATGCCAGAAGTTTTCGTGACTTGTCCCATATACAAAACGAGAGAAACTACGTGGATTCAATTCCGGCCGTGGTTCTCGCATTTCTATGGAGGCGAAATGCTAGAGGCTCATGCACTGTCGGTATATCAATGCACGCTAAAGAACCGGAGGTGGTCAAAATTAGCCAGAGTGATGGTCTATGGCGCTTTTCTACTTCACGCTATCTGTGCTGAGTCACATAAATAGTACCCACTATCATTATTGTGGGTCACCGTTGCTAGTAACTGATGATCCCAAGAGTACTCGAATATGTTTATACTTGAAAATGCTAATGCAAGTCTGTAGGAGTAATGTGATTGTCTCTTTCAGTGGCGTTCAAACGCGGGACATGCCATACTACTGGTTATGGATGCATGCCATTTAACCTATGCATGGCAAAGTATTGGGCGCTTCGCAGTGGATGTGGGTTAGGTTCGGTTTGCTGCAACCTGGGTAAGTTTGTCTTATTTTCTCTCATCATTTGCTAACATTTAACTTAAGCGGTATACAAGAACATGGAGCCTTACATATATTTATGTTTACCTTGACATTGTGAACCCCCTATCGCAAAAACCAGCGCCGTTTCAGCACCTCCAGCGTGATACAAGTTTGTTTTTTGGCACTGGACCACACTGGGAACAGTGGTACACGCTGGGATTCACTGGCACTTCGGTGAGCGCACTGGGACAGAGCTGAGTCGCACTGGTAGGGGCGTTGGCTTGGCCGCTGTGACGCTGGTGCGTACTGGCTAGCGCTGGAAACACCGGAATTTTCACTGGAGTGCGCTAGTGCACACTGGAGCCTGCACTATCTGTCCCAAGTGCGGCATGCAACTTTCTGTTTAGTGTATGCGGCGGAATGTTAAGGTATCGTTGAAATATAGAATCTTTGATTCGATGGTACCAATGGATCTTAACAGGCCCCAAACATTTTCACAACTTCTAGCTTGGCAGAGAAAAAGAATGACAAGCGCAAGACAATATGGAATATGTGTGAAATCATCGTCATTTTTATTCTTCCCTTTGGAATGTAGAAAAAATATTGCGCGAATAACACAAATGAGCCAACAATGATTTATTTGCTTTTTGGCATGCTTTTTTGTTCTTAATCAAGCAGAGTCAATAACGGCGTTAATTCTTGCGGAGCACGTAGCAGCGATGAATGCCCGTTTTGTGCACGCCCCGCATATATACCAGTCTCGCATCAGGGAGGGGTTGTTGTAGTGATTCTATTTTGCAGTGTTTACAAGTCTCGAGATGTCGGTCTTACCAGAAACAGCAAATCGTTACATCACCGCACAGTTGGCGAGAAGCAAGTGAGCCATGGCTTCGCAACCGCATCCATCGGAGGCCAGAAAAACAGCCGTCCTTCCATATCGCCACACCGGAAACGCATCTCTGGCAATGTTTGCCCTTTCACTTACTTCAGCTGCATTTTAGTTAACACTTAGAAAGGTTCCAAAGCTTAAATGCAGAAACTTCAACCATCGCAACTCCGCTGCGCCGAAATCGTTCCTACCCAGTGAGACTCCCAGCGAGCGTTAGGCCTAGTGTGCCAGCCGTGTCCGTCCACATATTACCGGCGCTTCTCGCTTTAAGCATACGCAATTCTGAAGTCTAAGAATGACTGTAAAGTACAGTTTGTACATTCGTTAACCAAAATGAACCATTTTTCCTTGTCTACGGTGTACACACAAGGAGCGATGACCATCGATGCGTCGCGCTTTCAGCAACCCGCATAAGCTGTCACCGAAAGCTGCCGGCCGCACTAGCCGGTACTTCTCTGATGCATATGTAAGAACACACAATTGTCAGACGGTAATTTGGTACGCCTTAGTGAACTAACACACTGACATATTTTTCAGCGCATTTTATTTGTATTTAGTTGAGCGGTTCTTCTTGGCTGCCGATTTCTTTTTTGTCCCGCCCTGCTGGGCGAGCATTTTGGGAGTACGAAATTTTGCCGCACACTCTCGCGAGTTTGTTGCGTGTCCACCGCCGTATACCGAACACCGCGAAACACATTCGTGAGGGGCCAGCACCCCCTCTGCAAGTGGAGCTTGTTGACCGCATCGTCAGCACCTGTCGGGCTGCGTGTCGGAACAGGCATCCATTCGGTGGCCGACGGACCCACACAGGCTACAGGCAGGAATTGTCCGGTAGTAGTTTTACACTAGGATGAGCATGTTCTCATAGTGCACAACACGTGGTTTCACATCCCCGGCGACGGTGACCCGAGCCTTGTTAGAGGAGCCGAATTTCGTCACATCGACGATGGCGCCTGCTCTCCATTGCACCTGCTCTCGAAGCATTTCAGTGTTGCCCGAGTTGCTGACGACGATGACGCCCTGGTAGATATCGCCTCCGTCTTGTCGAAGGTATCCGTGTTGCGGAATCGCCCCACGTTCGGTGTTAATAGAAAATTCCCCGAGGAGCCCATCTGCGGCCGTAGGGTTCGAGGCGTGGATCAAGACAAGGTTTTATTCACGGGACAGCAGAACTGTGACAGACTTTGCCACATGAGGCCCGAGGTAGGCCGTAAAGGGGGCTCCATAACGGTCCTCCAAAATGCTTGGTGCAGCCACATATATTCGCGTGGCTTGAGCACAACCACGAAGTCGTCCGGGCCCGATCTTGGAAATGGATTAGGCTTCCAGGTGATAAGAGCCTTGCCTTTGCTTTTCGCAGCGCGCGATGCAGGAGGCTGCGTCTTGCCGGCCGCTGTGCCGGAGGCCGCAATGGCGTTGGGCGCTGCTGTCTTGGCTTCAACGAACGCACGACGCGCGACCGCTTCATTCAGGGATTGGTGCCTAAAATGCGGTACAGCCGAATTTTCGTCTTAGGCATGTTGCAATGGTGGCCCAGGCCATCCATGCCTTCGGGATCTTAACCACCCAGGAAAGACACTGGGGCCGCCATGTTACCTCGGGAGGCCGGTTCCACGACGTCGGCGCTCCATGCCGCCGGGTTCCGGCGTCGCCGTCAGGGGTAACGGCGTCGCCCCTGTAATCGGGTGTACTTGGGCCATGAAATCTTTAGAAGTGGTTGCACCTGGTGAAACTTGGTTTTAACGCGGTCCAGATGGTTTGCTGCATCGATGGACATCGGTCTTGTCGGAGTGCAGAGGACTGAGGCGTGGCTCCAGTCAATAATGCACGATACGCCACACATCTGCCGTCCATCGATACGCTACACGTCTTCCTCCGTCGCGCACTCGCAGACCCCCCCCCCCCCCGTACCTTAGAGCAGGGGTAGGCAACCTGCGGGTCGCATGTGGCCGCCGCCACAACATGGGAACGCTTGCCCACCCTTCTCTTCTCACTTCCTATCTCAAGGTTGGCATAGCAGTTCTGGCCTCAATTGAGGTTTTCGCTTGAAACCTGTGTTTGTAAATTCCAACCTCATGACACACAGTTTTTTTTTTTCGAATTTCGTACATTATTGCGAATTCGCAGAATTTTTTTCTCCTTCCCTGGAAAGCTCCTCTTCTCCCCCCCCACCCCCGATTGGCCGTCCCGCCCTCCACTGTTCCGGCTTCGGCTTCATGCAAACTTGGCCATTCACTTGAAAAGGTGGCCGACCCTTCCCTTAGCGCATTGCAGTGTGACACCTTACACGTGGGTCGCATCGGTACATACTGCATAATGAGTCAAAGAAATAAGATAACCCAAAATAATTTATTCTAACCAAGATCGTTATTTCTGGTCTTAGAGATTACTAGTTACTTGCGAATCCCCTCACGCTACAGAGGTTTTTCACACTGTGACATATCCATTGTCTATAACCATATCACGATATTGTCAGTAAATATTTGCTCATTCCTGAATCGTTTAGATCCGTAGCATTACACTTTATTATGCGTTTGAAAGATATCATAACCGTCACGACTGCAGCTTCTGTCAATCACATAGTGATTTCTTTCGAACGTGCTAAGAATATATTCAATGTAGTATATTCTTCACAATCAGTGAAGAATATACTACTCCACAATCTTCACAATACAGTGATCGAAGCTGAGTGAGCGGCATTTGAGACAATCTATGCACCGTCACACTGTACTTGATTGATAGATATTAATGTTATCAACAGTTGATAAGAATCAGACTATTTTGTCTTTCTTTTTCCTCATTAAGTTTTCTGTTCTTTCCATCTGATGCAGGAAAGAAGAATGCGTGCTTGTTGGCTGGAGGAACTTGTAAGCGACACTGCAGAACTCCTATGAAGGGCATTCGATGCTCTAAGTTCAGGATTTGCTGCTCCCCTGAACCGTAAGAAAACGATAATATTGCAGTATGAATGTATTTGTGGAGCTATGACACAGAATTCTATTAGACATTCTGCCGTTCTTTTAACATCTTATACTTAAAATGTAAACAAATATCTAATGGCAATAGAATCAGAACAACATTCTGGAAATGCACGAATCAGTCGTAAATGGAACATTTGGAGTACGGCAAATACCTCATTCAGTAGAAAGGAAAGCAAAACCGCGATTATCACGAAACCAGAACGCAACTAAGTTACATCTAGGGACTTGTTAAAATAACTAATACTTAAATATACACGTGAGCTTCGTTAGTATCCTACTCATGAACAGCTCCACAAATCACAAAATCCCCGTAAAGCGACCATGTCATACCTGTACACTGTGACAGGAATTCGCTGAACAGCAAAACATACGTGATAAACGAGAGTATCAATCTCGTACTACATCTTTCTTGCAATCGTTGCGCAGCGATTAAAAAAAACCTGAAAAATTTATTTGACAACACGCTAAGCTTTTATCCAGATGAATCGGCGTTACCTGCTTTCAACGCTCATTTCAATAGTTCTTGCCATCGGGATGCGTAATGTGGGTGGGTTTAAAATGCACTTAGGGGGGCAAAATGGCCAAGTTGAAGTGTTTCCTCGTTTGTGAGTGATTATTCAATCTTCCTAAACAGGTGCATATATTAGTAAAAATATAGCTAGGGTAAGTGTACAGCGAACTCTATGCCTATCTGAATTCGGCAAGCTTCAAGAAAACGAATAAATAAACATCGTTCTAAGCACAAAGTAAACACTTTTTTTTTCCCGCCCTTAAAAGGCTCTGCGCCACGCCGTCTCTTATTTACAAACAAAAAACGCAATCACTGTAATCAGTATTATGCCTTGATGTTTTACTTGAATTCATTCCTAATGTCATATGTTGCATTCTGCATTGAAAGAAAGGTATACATAGGCACAGGCTGGAATTTCTTTTAATGATAGTGAAGTCATCTTGCATTCCCGTCTAAAATTTTTATTTATTTATTTATTTATTTATTTATTTATTTATTTATTTATTTATTTATTTCAGAATATCTTACAGACCCCACGGGTATCATTGAGGAAAGGTGTCACTGAACAAAGGAGGACAAGAAGCCGACTCACAAGAGATACAACGGCATTCAAAATCTTTCATTCTAAAAACTGTAAAAATAAAAATAGGAAAGGAATACTACTACTCATACGTGCACTCTTTACTGAAGATGTAAGCGTTGACGAATTACATCTACGACACCGCAACAGTAACCAACTGCCACTAATATTAGAGCCTCAGAAAACGTAATCGTAAAATTATTCGAGTGATGCATTACTTCCAACGTCACTTTCATGCAACTCTGTTCTTAAGGCAGCAAGTGTATAAACTTTGAGCATTTCATAAAGAGGGAGTCTTCCAGTACATTGAAAGAGAAAAATCGGCACCAGCATGTGCATACATAAATTGAAGTGTCAAGCTTCAAGTTACGCTTTGAAGTTTGACGCCCAAAGTTGAGGTATGCACCCGCAGGTACTTATAATTTTGTCTCTGTTTGCTAGTTGCCTCACTATTTAGGCCACGCTATACCTTAAAGCGGTTTTCTGCATTTATACAATTCATATTTTTTCTCTCCTACACCTTCTTCAATGTCAACAGCACTTGTCTCTCTAAGCTTGCGTCGTTCATTTTCCTCTATTTTCTCTTGAAGACGTCCGCTGCAACGCTAAGGCCGTTACAAATTTTTGTTTAATGTGAAATATCATATATCACGGAACCAATGGTCATATCCGCAGCATTTTTTCAATGCTTACCAATTCTGTTGTTCGTACACGCTGCATAGTCAGTCGAATAAATAAGATAATAAAAAGCTAGTTACAATCGAAAGTGGTGCATTTGTCTGGAAATGTATGAGTTACAAGGAATATTCTCACAGGGAAGAGGTTTATTGGCGGTGCATTTTTGTGGTGTCTCTAAGAATACAACTCAGCGAGTCGGAGCAGAGCACCGTCCAGAAAAATGCCGCGGACCAGAAGCGCAAGACGAGCGAGCCGAGAGAGCCCAGCACCCGAGCGTTGGCCTGCTTACCTGCTTGTACAGTACCTCTGTTCTGGCTCTTACCCACTATGGGGGAGTGGCCAAGAAGCCGGCGGTTAATTTGATAAAAAAATTCACGTCTACGCAGGGGAAAAGAAAAAGTGATTTGATGCTGCTGAATGGAGACACGTCTTCTTCTTCACATCCCATACTACAGAGCTTTGACGCCGCTTGCACTAACAACTCGCAAGAATCATGGCAACTGCACACTATTTCAGCTCAAATTTTGCACGGCCCAGATGCTTTTATTATCCGTTTTTGTACTTATATATCTTAAAGTAAATAAACTAAATTGAATGGAAATCGACATGGTGAATGTCTAATCACTTCATGAACCATTTAGTGCCACAATATACCACTTATTTCTACACTTTACTTAAGTTACCTTATTATTTTAACTTATTTTCTTTGGTGGTGTTCTCCTAAAGTATGTTATTTACATTTTTTAAAGCAATATATTCGCAATTACTTTGCCACAGTGTGGATAAGAAACTTATTCAGCAATATTTTAGTGTACGAGTTCAAGCGGTCTTCTTGATTAGCACCTAATACTATTACCGATTACACATAACGAATCAACCTCTTTCTTTTCTATGCACTATTTTTCTCTTTTCACACGATGCAGGAGAAATGAATGCGTGCTTGTTGGCGGGAGGAACCTGCAAGCAACGGTGCACAACTCGCATGATAAATATCCATTGCCGGGGACGGAAGAAGGGCTGCGCCGATGAAGCGTAATTAAGCTTTCTTACTGCGTCCTGAATATATCGGTTATATGTCCTAGATCTTCATTAGCCAGTGCATCAATATTTAGAGCGCAGCCCCTAGGCGCCCGATTCCTGCGTTGTGCGGCGTTTCTGTTGGCGTTGTCGCGTCGGTGTAACAGATATCGCGAGCCACAGACCACTAACCTCACTTTCTTCCTCCAGTCACGCGAGCTGGCCCCTCGGTCGGAGCTCGTGCGCATGCACGGTTGGCACATGCACTGAGGCTGGCTTTGCTTGTCGTAACGGGGCTGTTGGCGTTTCGCTTGGTTCGCGACGCCAGCAAAGCAGAGAGTGGTGTACGTAACACTCGAGCGCTGGCAGTTTTTGTGGCAGTATGTAACGAATGTTACATTGCTACAAATACGGATAGCCAATACTTCAAACACTGTTGGCGTTGCCACAACACGAAGCTGCGTTCGAAATTCGCATTAGGGGCTATGGTAATCGTCGGTGAACATTCTGAATACCTTATGCTTCAATTGGAGAAATGTAATGCCCGGGAAAGCGGAACAAAATTCCTAAAATGCATTATTTCATCGTACATCCATTTTTGCAATGTTGCCAATACGGAATTGACGAGACAGCAAAAAAAAAATCAAAAAAGCTGAAGAAAAGAGGACGAAACCTGAACTCACTTTTCACACTCAGAAAGACATCGATGCATCACCAGATCGCCAAATAGAAACCGTGTCACAGGAGTATACCATGACAGAACGTCGCTGCAAAGCAATACACAAGCACTAAACAACAGCAACGATTGGTTCACAACACATTTCTTGTACACGGATGGAAGAAAAATACAGAAAGCTTTTGCCAGCGAGCATTCCAAGCTTGTCAACATAATAATCACTATTTCCTGCTTTCAAAAGGGACTATAACTGTTTTTGTTTTCATCTTAATGTGAAATCAGCGTTAAGAATTTCTCTAGGAGGATGACGGATTAAGTTCTTTCACTGCCTTGCCCGTTCTGTGTGTTTATCCACCTTGTTAACGCATATTTCCTTTAGCAAAAAGATAACAGGGGCTGATGAATAACAGCGAATGCTATTTTGTATTTACATTCAGCGAGCATAAGAGAATGAATAAATGTAGTAGTTATAAGCATAAGGCCACCATTGTGTCATCCGCCCCCTGAAAGCTATCCGCAGCATCGTCCCCGCACTTCGCAAGAGAAGGACAAGCAGTGGGATCCTAAGTAGGCCTATAGCTTATGCTATAGCTTATGTTTCACTGAGTTCATTTGTAGTGTTCGATATTGCGTTCCTTTGAGCTGACAGAAAATGTATATACAGGAGAGCTTAGAATGTTTTCAAAGCTAAGTTTTACATAACTACATGATTCGTTACTCCATGAAGAGTTACCTTGTCAACAATTACCTGTTCAACAGAAAACCTCAAGCCGGTATGTGAAATTGGCCAATACCTACTGCTGAACACTGGTCAGCTAAAGATAAACAGAAAGAAGTGAACAAATAACAAAAAGGATATACAGCTGAATTAAATAAAAAAAGAGTGTAACAAATAACCTGCTTGGTGCACTTTTGGCTAAAGCTAAGCAACGTTGAAGTGAATATACGTTAAATTCAATGTTACCTGTCTTGCTGCCGCTTTCATCAAAATTAGATGTCACCTGCGTACTGCGCACTACACAGCGGCGGTGGTCGTCCACCTTCAGAGAGTGGAATAGGAAATTTTAATGACAGGTAATAGAGCACGAATTTTATTGTTAACCATGCTTCTTTCTTTACTTAAGAATATCTTACAGGCCCCACCGGCGACATTGTATAAGGCCGTCACTGAATATCTAAGAGGAAAAAGAAGCTGACACATGTGACACTCTAGAATATTCTGGAACGTGCTTGCAAAGAAGTGTTACAAATAAACTGTACTAGAAGAGAAACTGGGGCTAGTTGGTATTCATGCAAGAACGACACAGGCGCTGTGTCTTGTGCGTGTCACCTGTGTCGTTTGTTCCATGGTCATTGCCTTCTTTAGAGCTGCTGCTCTTGCATAATATGTTACAAATAAAAAAATTCCCCATCTCCCGCTAAAGCGAACCATGTGTGGATGCGAAGCAGCGGGGATGATGAAAACATTTTTATTTAAAAAATGAAGAAAACGGGGAGGGTCCCTATTCCGGGACACCTATCCCTATTGAAAATTTGCCCAATGGTGGGCATGATGGCACCCACCGCCCACCATCTTGGTGGATTATGGTACTGGGTAATGGTGGACAGACGGTGGGTAGATGGTGGGTGGTGGACGGACGGTGGGTGATGGACAGACGATGGGTGGATGGTGGACGAATGGTGGATGGTGGGAGTAATGGAGAGATGACGGGTGGATGGTGGACGATGGGCAGATGGTAGGAGTAATGGACAGATGATGGGCGGACGGTGGGTGTAGGCTGAGGGACGGGCAGACGGGTAGATGATTGGTGTTGGACACCCGAGTGAAGGCCGAACTCTGAATTAATTGAAAAAAATAGACATTGCACTTCGCAGCATGATTATAGACTACCTTCTACCATTGATCTTAACAAGCTTGTCTGTGTCTTCACGTGGCCAAGGATGCAGCCACATATGTTGATGCAGCACGGAATCAATGAATGTATGTTGCACGAAAGACTTGTGTTTATTTGTTATCCGTGCTGTGATGCCTAACACATATGCCCTGCGGGCTAGCTTCATAAAGTAACTTAGGAGCTTGCAGATGGCAGCAAGGCAGTTTCCTTGAGGTGGCGCAGCCGGGCTGGGGTGTGCCTTGAAGTACTTTTCCAGGCATGCTACAACAGAATGAAACAAAAACAAATAAACTGCCTTTGCTGCAATATGGAGCAATAACATCAATGAAACCAGTTGCAATCACTTCAACTAAAAGCTTAAAGGTGCCCTGACACCAAAATTGAAACATGAAGATGTTTGCGTTGTTTGATTGACCTGAATACGGGGCACTTCTGACCAATTTTTAGTACCAGACGTTAGCTAAGATATTTTAATTTGGTTTTAAAGTAAGCGTGAGTGCTCATATGAGTTGGCAGCACCTCGTGACGTCACCACTGGTATGGCTATTCCGAGCCCCATGTGATGTTCCACGAGTAAAGAGAGTATTGTCGACGTCAAAGGCTTGCGGGGCTTCCACAAAAATTGAAGGACACTTTGCAAATTCCAAAGTGTGTTTGGCGAACACCTGTACCCATTGAGATGGGGTCGGTTAGAATAGAATGCGACGTGGCTGTCTCCCTTCTTGCATGATTGGACACGCTGAGTACAGCAACGCTACGACGCAAGCAAAGTGCGAGCGCTGTAGAGTCCGACGCGAGGTGCAATTGGCATTCGTTGGCACGCCCCGGCAGCCACCATTAGTTGAAGCGAAAGATAACCCAGCAAACATAATCAGAATAGCTTAATTGTGGCGTCCCAGACGCTTCTTTCAGCGTGTATGAGCCCTGCTCTTCTTCGCTAGGAGCGGCACAAACTGTTAGCATGAGCTCAGCTCGTTTTCGGTTGGGAAAGGGTTAAAGGAATCCAAAAGAGATAAAGCTATTTCCGTAATTTAGTGCAATAAAGCTTCAGAATACCAAAGACATCACTCTTAATGCGAGAAGATGCGTGGTAGGCGATTCATGAAAGACAGTACACGTGCAAACCTGAACACAAGAGGGAAGTCTGGACAACACAATTGCCTACTAAACGACTAGGCGAATAAGGTTAGTCAGCATTTGTGTTGTCTTGACTTCTCTCTTGAGTCCGTGTTTGCATGCCTACCGTTTTTTTGTCGTGAATCTCTACCAACTAGCTCAGCTTCCTGGCATTCGTAAGCGAGATAATGTAGGAAAAGCAGATACATGAGGCGACACCTCGTAGAAGTTCCCACACCAGCTCTGCATGACAGCGCAGATTTTCCCAGCACCCGCCAGTATATATTGTTTACATTGTGTTCCTACAGAGCCAATGTCTTAACTTAGCAGGTTTCAGAAAATTTTGGCAAGCAAATGTGGCAAATATATGCAAGAACACGTAATATTTGTGACGCCACCCTAACGCACATGTGCTGAAAATCACCATGAAACTTAACAAGTGAAATATTTTCATGTTCTCTACCACTAGTTCACGTATGAAGTTTACACAAAATTAATGACATTAGAGCTCTTCAAGAATTTAAAAATAATATATTTGTCTAGACTGATCTAAGGTTTCATTTTAGTGTCCTTTAAAACCAAAACAAAACAATCTAACTCTTGCCTAACTCACATGCAGGTATGATGGCATCAAATGTAATTCAAGGGTGCAACAGCCGAAATAAAATTGGGAGCAATTTTCGGAGCAGTAAAATGTTACTTTTGAGCACGAAAATCCAAATTTTGAGCAGGTTACGAGCAAAAAAAATTCATTTTTTAACGTAGAGTACTGGGCAAGTTTGTGCCTTCGACCCGTTATCAGATTAAACGACGCAAGCAACTGCCACGGCCCACCGGGGAGGAGATTGCGCCGCCGCTGACTGTCTCGCATGCGTAATCAGGTAAACCACAATTAAACTTTGCAGCGGGATATCTCGGAGCACAGACATGCTAGAAGAATTCTTCCAAATGGAACTGTGTATAAATGCGACTGCCTCAAACTTTTCAATACAAACATGCTTTCTTGCTGCAATCACTGAAAAGTTAATTATTGAATCTGAGTTAATTGGGCACCTGAAAGCGATAATTATTGTCTCATTGCGTGTCCCCCCTGGATGTATAAGTTATCTGCAAAGGTGGTTTTCATGTTCTTCCCAGTGCTGAATTTTAATAAAATGAGAAAGCTTAACTTAATAAAAACTTAATAAAAAAGAAAGCTTAACACCCGGTATAATATATGTACGTTTCTGCCGCTTCGTAATTCACAAAATCGCACCGTTCGTGCAACGTGCAGCAACTTAGTAAAAGTGTGTCCGCAGTAAATCATGGGTAAATATCATATGCCTGGCGTATTGCATTGCGCCTTAGGCGCTCTCTCTGTTTCACCGGTTTCACCAGTGCTGGCGCGCATCCGTCGCATGACGTGCTCGACGTGCCCCTCTACATAATTACCTTTACATAATTCTGGGTTCTCTGATGACGTTAGAGCCGTCGGAAATCCTAATATTGAAATACTAAAAATAACAGCACAATTAATGTGAATGCGTTGAGCGAAATTGTCGTTTTGTTTGGAACTGTTTGCTTATATTTCGCAGTCGTCAGTCGGGGCTGCTAGTGCTATCCGGGAAGCTCACGCCTGTATTCTCAAACGACCCGTTCCTTGCGCGTAAAAGCGGCCTTTCATGAGGAGAACTTCAGGTAAAGTGAAATAAAAGGCACCTTTCAAAAATCCACTTGAGGACGTTTCAAGGGCACCTAACGAAAGACGCCCTCATGCGTAAAAACATAGTATGAGTGACTGTCATGGGTGCGAAGGTATGCTTGTTTTTATGCTTGAATTATCCATTCATGCGCGTATAACTCATTCCTACAACAAAAGGTTAGAGCAACTGTGAATTTAGACTCCCAAAAACAAGTACCACTAGACAGGAAGTATGCGCGCTGGTGGCTTTTCTTGACTTAAATTTCTTTTCGGCTAAACACTACCCGTCACAATAACATGTTCGCTAATTTTCACGTCTTTGCATTTGTGTACGTTCAATGCACGTGGTTGTGCGGTACATTTGCATTTGTGAGTGAGATCTGAGTGAACGTCGTTGTGTGCAGTTCCCGGGTTGAGCCCGGGGGTCGCGGCAGTTTCCCTCCATTCAGCTGGCGTCTTCAAGGGAAGGGGGATACCTCAGGACTGAATTCCAGTAATGTCCCCGGGCGGTGTGTTTTGTTGCCGTGTTGTGGCCGTTCCGTCGGTGTTAGAGAAATGGGCAGTCTGTGCGAGCCGAAGTGAATGCTCGTGAACGATGTGTGTGCCTGTGTTGTGAATATTACCTCCTTCTCAATGTGTTCTAAATCAGTTTTATTCGAATAAATGGGTAAGGCTTTCTCCTTTCCGTACGTAAGTGTTTGCTTCGGCCGGTACGTGTTAGCAATTTTGCCGTTAGATTACGCACCGAGGTCCACCTGCAGACTTGTTGGGATTATTTCAAAGAAACGAGAAGGTTTACCAAACGGAAGAAGTGTTGACAGCAGGTGAGCTCCGTTTTAGCATCTTGCTACTTTCGAAGCGTAGACAGCTGCAATTTGCCGATACTGAGGATCCTTTATGTTTGTTCAAATTGTGGCTCAATCCTGCCAGCTTCATGGCCTTGCCATGTGTGATATGCACCCTCGATGAAATACAAGTGTTATCGCTCACAGATTGCTTCGGAATTTATAATTATTATTATTATTATTAATGCGGTGAGGTCGTGCTTTGTACGCAAATACGCACGTCGCCAGAGGGTTGCGTAAGCCCATAGGTACCTCGAAAGCTACGTTATAGGGGCCCCCTTTTCTTAAATTTGTCTAATGGGAGCTGTGGCGGATAAATTCTTGAAACGCGGTAAGGAGCCGGACAGGTAATACAGGTGTGCTCGTGCGAGTACATCTTAACATTACGCGAGTACATCGTGTTCGGCGGTGTACTCATGCGAGCGCACTGCCGAGCAACCAATACGTTTGCGTTAGATTGAGTTGCTTGTAACCGTCGCGTACAGCAATATGTGACAACGGACACCATACCTTTGCGCAATTAGGCGGAGTATGTAGGCAACGCAAAATGCCATTTTAGAAGTGTTGCACTTCTAAAATGCCGCTTATATGCTTTACCCGATTAGTTCTAGGTCAGGTTTAGGTGAATTGTCGTGTGTAACACTTGCCTCTCCCGCTGGTTCAGAAGTGAACTTTTCTCACTTCCATTTCCAATGCATGGAAATACCGGTAGATGCGCGTTGAACATTGATGCACAAAGTCCTAGAGCTCAAAGTTGTATCACGACAAATCGAAGATTTTCTCGAATGCGTACTTCGATGCAACATAAATACAACTGATCACCAAGCATTCATAATCAGCAAGATACGTGCCAATCGCTCTTCATCGTGTTTTATTATCACATGTATTGCACCATGCACGCACCCAGCACGTATGCCCCCCACTGTTCCCACCGTGTCTCCCACCAAACAAGAAGTGTCCCTGCATCCACCCAGCACACCCACCACATATCCCGGCACCCACCATCCGTGTGTATCCACCACCCACCCATTATAACCACCGAGGGTCCACCAACCCACCTACTATCCCAGCATCCACCCGGCGTACCCACCAAGTGTCCCACGATGCCCACCATTATTCCCAGCATTTACACCACATTTCCCGTCATACCCACGAGAATTTCTAGCATTCCCAGCATAATTTTTTTGGTGGGCAATGCTGGGATTTTCAATAGGGTATGACAACCTTTGCGACAGCCCGGGCCCGCTGAACGAGAGCCCGACAGACCTCGGGAGAGCCGTCGTGAAGGGTGCCTTCCCACTGCTCTGAGGTACGGGTTGACCGAATGATTGGTGGGCGGGGAGGAAGCAGCGGGGAGATAATTAGCTTGAGCGGGAGAAACGTCGCCGCTCTCATTTCACGGCAGCGGTCCGGGCGCTCATCGCGGCGCTGCACAGGAGAGATAATGAGGCGCGCGCGCTCTGTCATTTTCATACCGCGGCGCCCCTACCGGAGTATGCAGCTGTCACACCACCTGTCGTGCGCGCCGCTCCGTAGAGAATTCCTAGCGGACAGGAGGGAAAGGGGACGTGCATGCGCTGTGGGACGCGGGAGCCGCTCCGTAGAGTAGAGGGTTCCTAGAGGAGAGAGGGGGGAGAGGACGCGCATGCGCTGTGGGGATGTGGGACGCGGGCGCCGCTCCGTGGAGTAGATGATTCCTAGAGGAGAGAAAGGGGGTGAGCGTAGGAGAGGATAGGCGAGGTGACGCGCATGCGCTGTGGGGGGTGGGGGGACGCTCCGTAGAGTAGATGATTCCTAGAGGAGAGAAAGGGGGGTGAGCGTAGGAGAGAGAGGGGGGAGGGGACGCGCACGTGCTCTGGTGGTGTGGGACGCGGGACGGACTAAGCCCCCCTCCAAACACATGCAAGCAAGATCAAGGAATGGGGTCAACCTGGGCGACAGACACCACCTGCCTAGCCATTGCTAAGCAGCCTCTCTGTGCTCTCGGCCATGACTCTGATGATTGTAGTAGTGGTTGACGGCCTTCATATTACTAGTGTTCTGGTTCGCATAATGGGTGCTTCCCTACTTCATGAAAGTGGCCGGACCTGGGACGCGGGACGGGGGGACGCGGGAGGGACGGACAAAGCCCCGAGCATAAGATACTTCGCATCTAAAAGTGCGAAAGAAATAGTAATACTCAATGAAAAAATATAATCACCAAGCTGCACACAAAGGCCGGTCCGAGCTAAGTAGAGGCCCTTCGCCGGCAGCACTAGTCGCATGAAGAATGATCGACCGCAGACTCGCCACAAACGTTCTACTTGGTTCGCATGTGGCGGCGCTAGTATTGGCATTCAGTTTGCTCGGCAGTTATTGGCAATTTATTATCCATCTTGTCCCATGTATGTGCGGTTTTAGGGGTGTGCGAATAGTGAATTTTGGAACCGAATTGAATACGAATCGAATAGTGATGACAGCGAATCGAATTCGAATAGTAATCGAATACTTTTCGAATAATTTTTTAGAATAGAAGGCAACCATTTTCAAAACACACCTAGAACACCACAAGATGTTATTTGAAACGAATATTCACGAACTTTCACCAAAGAACATTACGGTTAGTTTTAATCGACTCAAAAATCCCCACTTACGAAAACTAAGGTAAGCTCACAGCAGGGACCAGAGCCTTCATATTATTTTGTAACTGTATGTTCACATGGAGCATTCACTGAAGTGATCAAGGTGAGACTTTGCCGCCTGATTTTAAATAAACTTGACACACAAAAAACTTAACAATTTTCAACCATACACCGCGGATACAGCTAACGATGTAATGGACCCCCTCCTTCCAGGACCCCCCTCCGAATGCTAAAGCATTTGTAGGGGGGTCCAGGAAGGAAAAATACATCGACTAAAGCAAAAGAAGAAGAAGATGGCTTTCGCCTTCAAGTCATCTTAAGCAAATGCAAAAGGGCCACTGTGAGTCTTTTTAGTACAGTGATCGCATCACACCCTGTCAGGAGTCGACCCTTGAGAGTGATTTACACTATTGTGTTGCGAATACATCGTATTATGACTTTCCATGCGAAAGCTTTGTATTTATCTGCGTTGGTATGATTACACTAATTTTTTTCAGCATACTTTCAGACGACCGTAAACGAGTCAGCAAACGTCGATTTATAAAGGAAGGGATGAAAATATGTTGGAAAAACATGGCTGATCCCTCTGTCATAGGAATCGGTATAACACCAAAGTCAAACGTGTCTTCACAGAAGTAGTTCAGAGTTTATTGTGCATTGTTTCGCCACAAGGAGGATGGGATGAATGCTATAGCAACCAATTGTAATGTCACGCGACGAACGGCAAGCAGCACGAACCTTACAGCGCGCTCATCAAGCATAAGGGACGCGCGAAAAGAACATGCACAGGACAAGCGCAAACTAACTGTCACGGCTCGACACCTAAAGCACGCTGCTCAAAGAGAAGCATGCACGAAACGAACGCAGGACGAGCGCGAACTAACAAAATAATATCTCGGGTTTCTCGTTCAAGAAACACGATATGACTATTGCACGGGCGATATGACACGGGCGACGACCTTTAAAGCGCGCTCAGCGCGCCCATCACGCCATTTCGCTAGTCATCACAAAAAAATGCCCCCCACCTCCCCGAAGGAATCGTGAGGAAATGCGAATGCACCGACTTCTGCCATCGCCTTGAGAGGCGCCCAGCCAGCGAACGGTCGAGAGTGAGGCGCGAGCGGACGGGACAGTGGGGCGCAGGGAGGAGAGAGAGCGAACGGCGAGAGAAGAAGCGGCGAAGCACTGCACCTACCCTCTCCTACACTCTCTCGCACCACATGCTCCGGTTGCAAGGGGCGAGCATAGGCGCGCGCGCCCGCAGCTGTTGCTATGGGAGTGGGAGTGAGAGCGGAGAGGCGCGCGGACAACGCCGCGGACAACGCCGGATGCGCCTGACATAGCCCGACTAAGAAATGCGTTCGCATTTAAAGCACGCTCAAATCGCGAATCTCTGAGTGCGGCCGACAGTCAAAGGTGTATATAAATAGCTTGCCGTTAGTGCTCCGAAGAACATTCGGTCCGTAGCCAAGTCGTTTAGCGCCGCGCGCTGCGGAGTGAGAGGTCTTAGGTTCGACTCCCGGTGACGGAAGTTTTTCTTGCAAGTTTTTTTTTTTGCCATCTTTTAGTGTATATTTTGCAACGTCATATTCGCGACGGAAATACATCAGTGGAGCAGTGGTGGACCCCGGCATAAAACACTTTCGTGTTAAAAAAAACTGCACCCAACCTACCTATACTTCATATGAACGTCGTGCATCCGCTTTTGACTCGTGCTCTCTGCCTTTTTATTTCGTGTTTAAATTTCAAGTCCTTACGACGAGCTTACGCAACAGGAGCTGAATACTAGCATCTAGTCAAAGGTTGTTGCATGTTAGGATCACTTAATTTAATTGAATGACACTACACGTCGTTTGTCGTGCGCTTAAAACTCCCAACAACGGAACTTAACCAAAGGAGCGGGCTTGTCAACCAAACACGCGCAGCGTGCTGTATACATACATTGCGCTATTACGCAGACACGGCATGCCACGCCCAAACGCTGTAGTCAGTGATTGAAAACAGGCCCGAAAATCATTTTGAGTGTGCCACGGTCACATAACAGTCAGGAGAAGAAATCCTCGGCATACATGCACATGTACACATTTATGGCTAGCAGACGACACCAGGAGCTATCAATCGACACTGAACATGCTCCTGATGGCCACTCCGCTCGATTTCGCCGAGTAATTTGCTTCAACATTCAGTGCAAATTGTTTTATGATTTTGTCCCCTAATGTTTCAGGACAGACTGGCCGGCAGCGTCGAGCAGCCTTCACGAAGCGAGCGCGCGTGCGGACACCAGCACCCGCGTCGTCTCTCTGGCATGACACACGAGAGGGCACCACTGTAAGATCTCGATGCGAATATAGAGCACTAGCTTGAGCCGTTTCATCCCGTATATCCGTTGACGCAATCGCCAGATGATGCCTTCATGTGTCAGATAGACAATGGACAATGCTTTACCACTTTTTGAAGACATCTGTGAGTCAGTGGGACATACATATGTCCCACTTTTCTCAGTAAGGTACTGGCTTGATTTTGGTGATATTTCTTTTCTACTATTGCTTTGTAGTTTATATCCATATGCACAGCCTGTTTTTATACCACTGAATTAAAATGTCGGAAAACCTACAAGTGGTTAAGTGATGCAACCTAGGAGGAACATTGTGGTGCTACCAATCACCACATAATGCTGGCCGTACTTACTCGTGGTCTGTCTTCTTTATATTGTGCAGAAAAGTGCGAGGCATCATGGACAGTTTCTTCCAGCTCCTGCTGAAAAGTTCACTCTTTTTTGTGGATTTGTGTCACATTACAATGTTCGGTTGTCAGTGCAATATAAAAATGGATATGAATCGCAGTATGACTAATGACCATGGGATCCACTATCAGGGCTGGGCAGTATCGCAATACAAAAGTATCGTGGTAGTATTTCAGAGATACTTTTGAGTATCTGTATTTCTGTATCGAGGTACATTTGAAAAATGTATTTGTACCTGAGTAGTGAAATACCTTTAGGATGTATCGATTGTATCGCGATACTATATTGGACACGGGTATCCCGTTACATTTTTTTTTGTCGGCAATGAGCTGAGGGGTGTTTACAAGAGAGAGAGGGAAATGATATTTCTGCCTTTTTTTTTTGCCAAGACAACAAAAGGCGCGCCACCAGTCGGCGACATAAGAAGGGCGGTGATGGTTTGCCCTAAAGCGCGCGACGTCGCTGACGGCAGAATCGCGGAGGTATAGTGTTGCCAGCCACTGCCGAGTGCAGCATGGATGCCTAATCTTCTTCGGCTAGCAAGCCATTGCTTCGTGACACCCTGCGCGTATTTTGACTTGGAACAGAGGCATTGTATCGCTTTGCGCGTTCAGCTCTCAAAGCGGCGGCACTTCCAAAAGCAGTTCCTGTTGTGGCGGTGGAAGTGACTAGACGACGGCTGCCCTTGTCGCGCTTTCAGCCACCCCTCCGGCGTTTCAGGGTGGGGTCCTAATTTATTTGCAAGAGGGAGACGGTCTTTTGTGGTACTAGGATCCCCCCACCGCCGGAGCCGACTTCGCCTTTTGCGGCTAGCTGAAATGACTGACATCTTTATTGAAGAGTGACCTTTTCGGCCCAGGCGACGAGTGTTTACTGTGTACTCTGATCGGGCACTCTGAGCAGCTCTCTGTTGAGCAGCGCTCTGACCAACGTCTGTTTTGAGAGAGCCAGCAGGAGTGACTTGTGGGCGCTTAAACCCCTCTCAGCCCCAAAGAACGTGATTTTAGGAAGCCAATGCTTGAGTTTTGCAGTTTTGACATAATGGGCTCCATTACGTAAATAATTGAGGCCAGCCTATATTGGCAGTGGAATCCTCAGCCGTCTGACACGGCCCCAACTAGCCCAAACTGCTGAGGATTCCGAAGATGGGGACCGACATCGGCTTCTGAACAGCCAGAACCGATCCACGTGAGGGCGGAAGTGTTTCGGTACCTAGGTGACCCGAGAAGAGATATCGCCCTGCAGCTACAGGACTATCCGGCTATGAAGGCGGTATTTATTCACAATAACTCGAATTTGCGCTTGTCTGCAGCTGTAGAGAGAATTTTTTTTCGCGAGTCTTGTGTTGAGGCCGAACCGATGCTGTCTAGCATTTAAAAAGCCCATTTAGGAAGCTCCTGTTGCTTAAGTGCAATTAACACAGCAACCTTCTCATCAAAACATCCCTTATATGCAAAATAAATGTATACTTTTCTCAATTCCCTGATGTTCGTAAGTGACTGAAGTGATTTGCCTTAATTATGCTATTTCTAGCGTATAGCTCATTTTATTGTCACAGATTATGACGATTTCGGTGTCCAATGCTTGTTACTCTTGCTGCGATAGATAGTGTACATTTTATCGCGATTGATACATGGAAATATGTCATTATAACCAATTATGTACTTTGCAACCCCTCCCCCCCCCCCCCCCCCCCCGCGCGACCAGCTACGTAATGTCTTAAAGGCTTTGATTGTAATCTGATAATGAAATTAATAGAAAAAAAAAATAAATAAACTGCAAGTTTCAATGCGCTGCAGCTTTACTTGCAACATTATGCTGACCTTAATGCCTTCGCGGGGTATTAGCATCCCCGAAATAAAAAAAAGCATTCTAGCATCTGTATCGCTGTATTTTTTTTCTGGTATACTTTTTTCGTCTTTTTGCAAAAGTATTTCCGAAATATCCCATTACGTCAAAGGCATATGCATCTCAGTGTCTGTATTTTAGGCTTCCAACGCATGTATTTCGATATCTGTATTCTGGAATACTTTTCCGAGTATCTCTGCCCAGCCCTGTCCACAATGGTGTCTAAGCGGTCTTGTTGGTACGTGCACATAGTTATTCCGACCAGCGCAGAAACGGGACACAGCACCTGGGCTGTGTCGTATCATGTGTGTCCCGTTTCTGCGCTCTTTGGAATAACCATGAACTCCTGTTGATGTCCCACTGTTCACGCAGTTTTATGGATACTCTTGCCGGATACCTCCTGCTAACGTCCACAACACCTGGTTTCCTTACAACTGACTACTGTGCGATTTCACAAGATTCAACATGGATTTGCGCTTGATATTTTTATTTTGCCGTTTTTATAAGTTATGTAGACATATTCAAAGTGGACAGCATCGAACCAAAAACAGAAAGCGCGCAAAAAGAAAAAAAAAGGTTGAAGTTGACAACGCGGGTGTCCTTCCATCCGTTACCACAGTATTTTCCGAATGGGCAGCTGAGTTTGGTGCAAACTATTTAAGTCGTGTCGGAATTGTGTTCTTCTACGACTACGAAGAATTGCGCGAAATAAACTGGCACAAGGAAGACACACGCACAAGCGCAGACTAGCAACTAATGTTTATTGAAGAAACACACAAATATAAAGAACAAGAAAGAAAGAAAACCACGTGAACGATTAGAGGTTGGTTGCCAGATAGTCAATTTCTAGTTTGTGCAGCGAAACCGATGGCCTTGCAACACACATATCACCATACTTGTGAATAAAAGACACACGTACTGCGCTTGTGCGTGTGTCTTCCTTGTGCAAGTTTATTTCGCGCAGTTCTTCGTAGTCATAGATTACCAACTCGCCCAAAGATCAATTTTGTTCTTCTGTTCTTTGCACTGAACTGCTGGAAATTGCATCTACACTTTTTTAAGGCGTTCAGAAAAGAAAAATATATGAAAAAAATTACAAGCATGGCCTACATTTAATAACAAAATTTCCACTTTCATGCGCCTTGCTGCGTTTTCTATTTTACGCAGAAACTTAAAAAAAATATCAAATATCAAAACAAGTCTTTTCAGCAATAATGTGAAATATTCCATTCTTACAGCCAGCTCGGAACGAACAAAAGAAAGTTAAAGCGGCGAGTTTTTTTTACTAAAAACACTAATTTTCAAGAAATAAAACAGAAGAAAACTCCATCCTCAATTTTTACTAAATGTTAGACCGAAGTTCGCTTAAGTCAGTCTAAAGGTAGGTTCCATATTATGTGCCATTGTTTGCTTTGTTCACAAAGTCATTGTGTTCCAAGTGCCTTTTCCTGGCTGGTTATCACTTGCCATTGCGCTTAAATCTACAGCTTCAGTACTTTTGCTGCAGGAGAACTTCGTTTTGGTGGCTTTTCAACAAGCAAATCTATATTCAGGTTTTATGTGGGTCTAGCGCGTGTGTGTGTGTGGGGAGGGGGGGGGGAGGGGGGGGTGCTGGCGTGCTTTGAAGTACTTTTCCATGCAGCAATCGCAAGGACAACTTCAGCTTACCCCTCCAGTATTATTTGTCAAAAGGATGCGAGCACTTAGGGCCGATGTTTTATCTATCTTTCGCAAAGCCACCTTGGCGTGCACATAAAGTATCTGCATGTAGCTGCATACCAGCCTGATCCGTAAGCAATTTGCGCAATCACCAGGAAAGCTGTTATAGAGGCGCCATCTCAGTGACCACGTACACTAAAAAATTCGACCATGTTCACCGTGCCGAGCACACTGTACCCAAATAACAGTTCTGAATAATTATCTCACTAATACTACAAGCGTTCATTATTTCCAGCTGTAAATGTTTTTCCACGTTCTCACAGAAAACCTCTTCCAGTATCACCTCGACCTTTACCTCTGCGTTTCAGTTGTTCGCAAACATTTGGTGTGATATGATTGCGCTAAAGGTTGCCGAAGCTGCCAAATTTGTTGTTCTATCCGCCCCTTGCTAACCTACTGCACACGTCGAGGATAGAAGAGGGCACTGTTGGTGCCCGACGAACATTCTAGTTCGACCCCGAGCATGGCACTCACGTTATCCACTGAATACCTTTAGAGGACCTTGTTCATGAAACGTGAAATGGTGAGCTATTGTTGACACTCAGTCATGAGAACGGCGTCGTAGTCAGACAATGAATGTAGCGCTATTCAGTATAAACGTTTCGAAATAGACAAGCTGTTTAATGCACAATGCGTGCGGCCTACATCTAGGTCGGAGTATTCTGTGCCGATTTACGCGTTCACAAGAGGAATGTTGCTAAGAAAAAAATTAATTCCGCGAATGTCTTTTTATGCTGCCTCACCGCGAAAGTCGCTGTCGTAGGCTTAAGACATTCGCGACAGCGACAAGGTCCGCCAACACTGCTTTACCCACCTAAAACACAGTGATGCAGACCAGGCAATGAAGCAGACCAGAAAGTATAAGCGATTGATGACTGGAATAGGTGGGAACCATCAGACGATATTACAGAACTAGAAAATAGGGCGAGGTTGAAAGCGTCATGGTTGCCAAGATATGTTAAACCTGATAGAATGCTTCGCTGAGCGAGTTGGTTCATTGTCTTAAAATAAAAGCAGAGTGCCAAAAAGACAGGACAAGAGAGACAAGTGTGGCGCAGAGTGGCTCAGTGTTGAATAGCCGTGCCGTCGTCTTGTCCCTTTTGACCAGTCTTTTCTGAGCTCTGCTTTAGTTTCAATAGATAGTCAACTGGAAGCACGGTATACGGAAGCATGAGTACACCTTCACTGTTGGTGAGTGGCGGTCGCGCACGCGCTTGCTTGTTTAATAGCTTTAAGCTAGCATACAAAACTTGAAGGTTTTTTCCGTCTTTGAACCATCATGCGACCATAAGTTGCAAACAAACGCACTCAAAACCCATTTTTAGCCGTCTTTGTGAGAGATTCGCCAAATTCGAGCGTTTCAATGAAGGTCAGTTGTGTGGATGCTGAGAAACACTCCAGACTGGTGCTGGAACTACGAAATATAGTCACAGTACAATCTATATACGAAGTCAAGGTAATGTCCATCAGATCTACCGATTGGGCCCTGCTGCTTCTTTAGGAACGAACTTCTAGGGTCTCGGCAAACGCTTCGAAGAGTGAACCTTGTCTCAGTCATCACCAATAGGCATGGACAGATGACTCAAAGCGGCTTATAACACGTTCTATCTGCGACTTTTCGCCGCTTCAACCTCGTCACCATGAACCCGAGCCAACGGGGGCAGTGGGGGGTTTCGACCCTCTGCCACGGCTCGCTTTGCGTTGCTTAGTCGTGTTGGGGTAAAGGGGGCCGTTGGGGTTCAGCCGATTCCGGGTGCTTGGACCTTTATGTCCCCGGCAAAGGCAACACTCCCCTTTGGCCCTGGCTTCACGTAGACGGCACCCCTGGGCTGAACTGCCCAGGGCGAATTGACAGTTGCCTTCTTCTATCTCTCTCTTACACCTCTTCGTCTTCCTCTTGCACTTTTAAATATTTCCTGTCTCCTTGTACCGTCCAGTCACTCCTACATTTATGCCACACAAGGATAACCTTGCGTGGCATAACTACCCTACTATTAGTGAGAACTAACAGACAATGATGCTAAAGAAAGTATATGGGTTGTCGTTAGTACTAATTGTAACGTAAATTTGGGGAAAGAAAAGTGGACGAAAAGGTAATTTGCCGCTAGCAGGGTAGAGCCTCACACGCGTATACGGCGTATGGTGCTCTACCAACTGAACTACAGCGCCGGCCATCCCTCTGTCGACTTTATACAGTATATAAGTGCATTTTAACCTGGGGTCGTTAGTCAGCGCCTAACTAGCCATGATGGCGATAGTGGAACACTCTTTCTGCCTGTTGGCGTCGCGTAGCACGTGATCCTATTGACATTTACTTCGTGTAGCACGTCATCTTTACGTTACAATTACTACTAATAACAGCCGCTATACTTTCCTTGGCAGCCAGCAAGGAGCAAATCATGCTGTACATAATATGCATGTCATTATTTACATGTTAGGACCTGTCATATATATATATACATATCTAACACTTTTTTTAATGAAGAGCTGGTGATGTTTGTCTGGCTTTTCACCTGACATGCTACTCAAGGTGCTGGGTGATGATTATGATATATATACACTGATAAACACATAACACATACAGCCACGTACGCGTAGACTACACTATTTACAAAGTTTAGTTCAGGCTCGTGGCCCCCAAGAAAATCAACAGCGCTTTCGGAAAAACGATAAGGTGTATAAGACTACACAAGTTTTCTTATTTAGGCTGTTCAATTTATATATTGCGCAGTTATTTATATATAGCACAGTTATTTATATATATAGCACAGTTTTTGTTTCTTTAGTAGTGTCACGGATCTCCACACAAAAAGTCATCCAGAAGAAATGGGCGAGGCGAGAGCGTTAAACAACCCCACTTATTTTTCACACTAATAGAAAGCATGCATTAGCCGTAAAACATCTACATACACACACACAAAAAAAAAACCGGCATATCCCACGCACTGTGGGAATCGATGAGATGCGAAGCAGCCAGCAAGGAGCAAATCATGCTGTACATAATATGCATGTCATTATTTACATGTCAGGACCTGTCATTTGTGTTCGTCATACAGTCACGTCGCGCAATACAAATTTTGGTGTATATCAAGCTAGCGAACTGGACGCAGGCGTACCATGAGCGTGGCATGTTAATGGCATT